>JAWPHD010019810.1:0-34126 GCA_037043455.1 Cyrtodaria siliqua | reverse complement strand
GTCACATGTAGGTCAGAAGTTTAAGCAGGAAAGAAAAAGAAAAAGTTGGTAAGTTATTAATGGAGTGACATTGAATACTGTCTTTTAAAGTAACACATTATTTCATAATAGTGTTTATTGTAATTATTCTTTAGAGGTTACTATGGTAAGAGTTATTGAATCATACATATTCCATGTGTTTAAATTTGTACACCCATTGCTATTTATAGAATATGTACATGATAACCCCCAAGTGTGTCCTTCCAGTAACAGTCCTTACAATAACGACCTATATTGTTACTGTAAGGACGAAAAATGTTATTGCAAGGACATTTCATAACAATATTCACCCAGGATAAATTGTATGTTGAATTTAATACAACACCCCTACATTCCTGAAACACAGAGATGGTAATCTTTAACTTAACCATAATAACCCAAAGAATTTGAGAGTTTAGATAGGTCAATTGCATTATTTCGTTATGGGAAGGACACTGTTATGTTATTGAAAGGACTGATAATAGAATCAAACGACATATTTCAGGCAATATTATATTAACATGTCAAAATAATTTATTTATATCAATTGTAGCTCTGAAATATGTTTAAATATATGAAAGAGTTAAATCTACTCTCTGAAAATAATTGCAAATGCATAATTTCAACCCTTCGTTACTTAAAGGACAGTTTAATTACTGCAAGGACAAAATGTCAAAATTTAGCATCAATAACTCATATTTTCCAGACAATGGCGATGTCAAATTCAGAGCGGCAGCGACGCTTTCGTGCTCGGCGAGATGCTGATACTGAGAAAAGAAAGAAGTACCTACAGAAAGGCCAAGAGAGATACAAAACAGAATGCAAAAGTGGAAAGACGAAGCCTATTGAGCAATTGTCTGACAGAGAAAAGCGCACTATTAGAAAGAAATGGAAATTACAGAAGAGAAATGACAGATCTAGAGAAAAAGAGGCCAGGGTTATACTAAACAGCATCCAAACCCCACCATCCTCACCGGAACATGAACATGCTGAAATACACAAAAGTAGTAGGCAAAAGGAACAGCAAAAGAAGAAGAAAAGAAGAGAAGAAGCAAAATCATATAGACAAAAGAAAAAGATGCAACTCGAAATAGACAATTTAAAAAGAAAAGTAGAAATGTACAAAAAGAGACTCACTCGAAAACAGCAACAGGAGAACACACAACAGCCAGACACGCCCCGTAGAAGAACAAGAAAACTGCTTAGAAATTTCACACCTAAGGATGCAAAGAAATCATTGTTTAAATGCCAAGTCCTTATTGAGGCAATGAGAGAAAAATACAGAGTGAAGCGTAAAAAAGATAAAGCTGATTTCGCTAAATTCTTATGTAGTCGGACTCTGAAGAAGTATCACTTGAAAACTGAAACATATAAATCAATTGGATACAGCAGCCCAAAGAAGAATAGAGTCAGATATCAGACAGTCACAAAAAGGTTAAGTGAAAAGGTACATGCTTTCTACATCAGAAATGACAACTCCCGATTAATCCCAGGAAAGAGACAGACAAAAACTCTGAAGAAGATAAGGAAGCAAAGAAGAGTTTTGCTCTTCGATCTTAAAACATTGCATAAGAAATTTGTGTCTGAAGGAAAGACCAAACTTAGTTACAGTGTATTCTGTAGACTCAGACCGTTCTTTGTCGTTTTCCCTCGACATAGTGATAGAAACACATGTATGTGTAAAGTATGTAACAATACAGAGCTCATGGCAGAGGCATTAAAGAGAGTTAGTGCGATTGAAAGTGCCAATCTGAATACATGCATAGCTGGAGTAGTATGCAGCACGAATACAAAAGAGTGTATGTACGGTGACTGTACAACTTGCAGAGGGAGATCGATAGATGTGAAGACAGATGTTCTAGGTAATGATATCAAATGGTTTGAGTGGAACACTAAAAGGGAAGTGAGAACAATAAAGAAGGGTAAAGATGCTACCGAAAAAGTCATACACATAACAGTAAAGGAAATGCAAACTGGAAAAGTAACTCAATTAGTTGATAAGTTTAAGGATCAGTTGAAAAGATACTCAAAACATATCTACAGGACTTACAATCAGTATCAATATTTTGCCGAAAAGAAAAATGAGATAAAGGAAGATGAATGCGTATTACATGTGGACTTTTCGGAGAATTATGTGTGTGGGTATGGTGCAGAGGTTCAAAGTGTTCATTTCGGAGCCTCGAAAAGGCAAATTACTTTACACACAGGTGTAGCTATTGTAAAAGATCAACCACAATATACATTTTGTACAGTTAGTGATTCACTAGTGCATGGGCCTGAAGCTGTATGGGCACACTTAAAACCCATTGTTACGGAGATGAAAGTGAAATATCCACAGATAACAAAACTTGAAATTTTCAGTGATGGACCAGTCACTCAATATAAACAAAAAGGGAATTTCTATCTCGCTTCAGTCAAAGGAAAAGAATATGGGTTTGATGACATAAAGTGGTCCTTCTTTGAATCAGGCCATGGTAAAGGGGTCCCTGATGCAATAGGTGGAGCGGTCAAAAGGCGGGCAGACAATGTCCTTAAATATGGAGGAGACATTACCTCAGCAGAAAGTTTTTGTACTACACTTTCAGAGGATTCTAGTATCAAGATGCATCTGGTGAAAGAAGTATGCATCGAAAAAGAGAAGACAAAGCTGAACAGTATTGATTTGAAACCGGTTCCAGGAACCTTAAATCTCCATCAAGTCATATGTGACATCAAGGAAGGTCAAATAGCCCACAGACACCTAAGTTGCCATTGTAATATTGGCAGTGAGCATAAGGGTCATGAATATGTAAAGGCCACCATTATAGAGGATGCATTTAAAAAGAAATGTGTAAAAGGAAACATTACGATTGCAAAAGATGAAACAAATGCAAATATTGACCATAGGTCTAAGAAACGTACACACAAAAAGAATACAAATAGTGAAAGCACACGCAAGAGCAGGAGAATACAGGAGAACAGTGCAGAAACCAAATCAAACGGGAAAGAGGTGAATATGAACAATACAGCAGATGAAAATGCAGGTCAACATTACAACACAAACAATAACAATGAAATAAGAAGTCAACAAACAGAAGATTCGTCTACCCAAAGAAAACGAAAACTTTGCAGCACTGACAAAGCACAACCAAAGAAAAGACGACAAGATGTCATGAATTATGAAAAGATATTGCAGAATTTAGAATTGTGTCAAACATTTGAGGAGCTAAAACAACACCTGCAAACTATTCCTGAAATAGAAGCATCAGTAAAAGCTGATGAAGTTAATGTGTACCAAAACAAACTTGAAGTTGACATTGATTCTGTTGTGGATATTCCAGATGACTTGACAATGCCGGCTTATGTTGATGACCTTTACCCGGTAGAAGTGAACACCGATGGGAACTGCTTACCCTCATGTGGGAGTGTATATGCGTTTGGAAATCCAGACAGGCCAGAAGAAATTAGAACTAGAATCATCAAAGAATTGTCCGAAAATGAGAGCTACTACTTAAACAATGAAAATCTTGTAAAGGGGTCTGTGATTGAAATTAATGAAACTTCAAAGAATATGTCGTTCCAATATGCGCAATACTCTGAATACTTCGTTCCAGGAATACATCTGACACAAAC
The DNA here is from genome assembly GCA_037043455.1 of Cyrtodaria siliqua. Lineage (NCBI taxonomy): Eukaryota > Metazoa > Mollusca > Bivalvia > Adapedonta > Hiatellidae > Cyrtodaria > Cyrtodaria siliqua. The sequence continues at coordinate 30,496 of JAWPHD010019810.1, read as the reverse complement.
TCTTGTACGTGACATATTTCGAAAGGAAATCCTGGCATTGACAAAAAACAAATCGTTCATGGGCATTTGGCAGGTTTTTGCACTGTCCACCATTCTAAGATCACCTATACAGAGCATTTATCCGATGAAAGGAAACACTAACGTAAGAAATGATCTAAACAGACTGATATGTCCTAGAACAGAAACAGAACCAAAGTCAAATCCCATTTATATTATGTGGACGAATACGAGAGATGACATTCCAACAGAGCACTGGGTTCCTAACCATTTTGTTCCCTTGCTGCCATTCGAATACAGACATGTTAGGTCAAAACCAAATCAGGATGTTCACATCATTCAGGACCATGTCGATAGAGATGATTTGATTGACAATGCTGAGGAATCATTGCCTACCAATGAACAGAACATTGAGATAACAGTAATAGTTGAAGAACAAGAGAGGTCAACAGATGAGATAGACAGAGTAGGCAGTAGGCATGATAATGAAAATGAGCAAAACAGTGACGAAAGAGAATATTCAGAGAAAAGAAATGATGAACTTGACTCTATGACTAATAATGACATCAATAATAACCGACTTGACACTGATTTAACCTATGTACAAGTTCAACATACACAATCTCCGGAAAAAGAATGTGCAAAAATTGTAAGGGGTGAAATTGAACCAAACATTATACTACTAGCACATAAATCAGACAATGATCATACAATTGAGTTGAATGAAGAAGGGGCGGGAAAAAGAAGTTCAACTGAAGATGATCCTATCAAAATAGACACTGAAACTGAACGCCAAATGAACAATAACGGACCTGACAATACTCAAAACAATCACCATGTTGACACAGCTGCGGACGATATACAGGTGAACAATGGCAAAGTCAATGAAGTGATCTCTGAAAATGAAAATGCAAATGTAGAGCAGAATAATGTAAATGAATTACATAGCGATAACAATGTCAGTGAAATGAGCAAAACTGAAGACAAATATTTTGTACCTGATATTAAGGAATGTCTGAACAGATATGTTATCGTTAATTTTAACAGCAAACCCTACCCGGGACTTGTCCAGGAAGTTCACAATGAAGAAGTGGAAGTGCTATGCATGCACCAAGTTGGGAGAAAAAAGTCATCAAACTGTTTCTTTTGGCCAAAGAAATCAAAGGACCTGTCATGGTACGACTATGATAAGATCATGACTGTTATTCCAGAGCCAGCACCAATTGCAGACTCTAGAAATTTCGTGATTGATGAGAAACTGTTTGAGCATGCACTACATGTTTGCAAATAAAGCATGTGTTCATGATCCATGAGTACTTAGAGGAAAAAGTTTGGTTAATATAACATAGAAATATACCCATATAATTTCATGACATGTTGTGCATAAAAATGTTCATGTGCTTTTTTTTGGTTTCCAATTGTCTTTGCAATAACGAACATGAGAGTTTGTTTAAATTGTTCTCAGTTTAAAATTTGGATTGTTACTGTTGATAGTATTTGTCGCATATTCTTGTTTGTTACATTTACTCACAATCTAGTCAATTTGTATAAAGTTAAACATGTTTAAATACTTAGATAGACTATAGTGTAGTGGTCTTTATTGATGTCACATCACTAACATAATCATTGTCTTTGCAATAACGAAGGTGAGAGTTTGTTAATTTTTTTGTCAGTTTAAAATTTAGATTGTTACTGTTGACAGTATTTGTCGCATATTCTTATTTGTTACATAACTCCAACTCAAGTCAATTTGTATCGAGTTAAACATGTTTTAATACTTAGATGAACACATGTGTAGTGGTTGTAGTTTATTGATGTCACTTCTCTTACATAATCCTTGTCTTTGCAATAACAAACCTATACTTTGTTAAAAAAATCTCGGTTTGATATTTAGATTGTTTCTGTTGACAGTATTTGTCGCATAGTCTTATTAGTTACATAATTCAAAAGCTAGTCAATTTGTATTTGGATATATAAAACATATAGGGCCATAATGTGATTAATATTTTCCTTCCAATAACAATGTTTGTCTTTACAATAACATAGGAAATATGTTTGGTGATTTTTTATTGAAGGCATTAAAACCCTAGTTGACTTGGATAAATATTCCATTTTATTGTCATTCATATTACATGTTTGTAACTACTTTGTTGTTGAAAAGTTTCAAATAAAAATAAGTTCATATCATACGCCTTAGTTTTTTCCTTCCAGTAACACAGTATAGTCCTTGCAATAACAGATTTGTCCTTGGTGTAACAGTGAAGTTATATTGTTTGTTTTAATAATGTACCTGAAATACTGCAATTCATAATTTATTAAACGATTAAAGACACGTTTATGTGATTAGTAACAGAAGAATTTTCATGTTTGGACACGAGTTTAAAAAAATAACATGTATTCTGTATCCCAAAACGAAACAATACTGATACATGACTAAGTGGCCAATCATTGTCCGGACAAAAAGGTTAAGAAAGAACATTTCTTGCAAACAATTAATGTATTGCTATGTAAACATGATGATAAGCAATATTTTAAAGAGTTGATTGAATTTAATTATATTGATTGCCATTGTTAAACTTGTTACTGCAAGGACATGCATTGAGCATTAGTAGCTTTCCATAAAACAATTATGAGAAGCTTTGGTTAAATTAAGGGTGGCATTTGATAAATGTAGCTTCTTTATATGTACAACTAACAGCTAAAATGAAAAGCTAACGAGAAAGACAACTTTCATTTTTCAAAAAGTGTACCCTTAACATTCTGGCCAAATTTGATATTAGCTCATGAAGTAACATTTCGAAAAGAAGTAAGGAGTAATGAAGGCAATGTAGATAATATATATATAAATAATTCAAACAAATAAACAAAACTAGAACAATATCTACCAAATAACTACTCTTTTTTTCACCATAATATATGTTTTCTCTTCATTATTTATCAACAAGTAACGCAAAATAGCATATGAGTAATGTATTTGTTTTCAAAAACAGTGCAATGTTTATTTTATACAAGTTGGTACAAAAGAACAAGAAAAACAAACCATTTAAGACCTGCCGCAATGTGTTCATGACGAATGTGAGAGAATAATACCCCATGTATTGTATCTTACCGAAACGAAAATGTAAGACCAAAGTGAGGTTTGAAAATATTTAGATCATTTTTCGATGACAAAAGCAAACCATCAAACACCAACAACCGACCCGACTCAGACCGTCATTCGTTAATTTACATCTCATGAACACTTGCAACCCCATATTCTCTATCTTACCGAAAAGCGAAAAGAAATAAGATGAGAGTGGGGTTTATTTTAGTAAGTCATTTCTTGGAAGATTACAGTACTAGAGACTATTATGTCGATTTTTGTACAAAAACAAGGTTATTATTCGACAAATAACACGGTTTAATAAAGGCATGTCTACTTATGTTCATAAAAGAAAACACTACAATGTTTCACTTTGCTAGTATTAATTATAATAATATTGACATTTATTGTTTAATAAATAAGCAGCAACATATTAATACATTGTATCTTGTTTTCACACCGGCAATTTCGGAATACCGGAACTGCATATTACAGATAATGTGAAAAGAAGCAACACGACGAGACAGAAACACACACATGCGCGCACGCACACACGCACGCACGCAGACACCCACAGACAACACAGACAACACACACACAACGACTGACAGATAAATTTAATTGCTTTTTTTTATCTGTATTGGCTTTGGTATTTTACAATAAAATAGTAAAACGTAAATTCTTCTCCTCTGAACCTATTTATATATAGAGTCATATTCTATATTACTGAAAACACAAAAGCATGCACCTATGTGATTGCTCACTCCTTACCGCTTGCCCGTGCATACGCACGCACAGACGCACGTATAGTGTAGTTTATGTGATCATAAAAACGTAACATACAACACAAGATAATCATCAAACCTGCATGTAATACTATGTTTGAGCTCTTTTAAGCGTCAAATTTGATTCTGTTTAAGATTTAGATTTAAACATATTTAATTGCCAATATTTTACAGACAGAATAATATCCACATATATACAATAGAAATATTATAATGACAAATGAGTCGGGTAACATACCCGTAGTGGTATATACCGGTAGTGATTTTATATTGTTTAAGAAATATTTCTCAAAAACATAAACAACCATAAAAACTAATAAACCTTTGTGCATGTAGACGATTTACCAAAATAAACCACAAAAAAACAAACAAACAAAAACCAACAAACAAACAACAACAAAACATACTGTAACGAGCAATAATTAAATAATACAGGTGTATGGTTAGGACCATAAGTTTATAGCAAATGAAAGATGTTAAACATCTGGCTGAGACTTGCAGTTTCAGAGAAGAAGATTTTTAAAACATTTTCCTGTACAAGCTAGTCCATGTAAAACTGACCCCCTGGACTGGGCCAAATTTGACATCAAGATCACCATTTGAACAAAATTGGTAGAGGATCATAAGCTTATAGTAAATGAAAAATATTAAACATCTGGCTCTTGCAGTTTCAGAGTAGATTTTTTAAGTTTTTCCCTATACAAATATATTATGTAAAACATGTGACCCCTGGGCAGGGCCAAACTAGACCCCAGGGTCACCATTTGAACATACTTAGTAGAGGACATTTTTGACCCCGGAGACTTCATTCGAATAAACTTGATAGTGTAGGCATTGGCGATCATTTTAATAAAAAAACGGTTGAAATATGTCCAGCGGTTCCTGAGAAGAAGACTTTTTAATGTTTCAACCATATATGGTTATGGCTGCCATCTTGGATGTCGTGCTGACCTAATTTCAACAAATCTAAAAAGCATTCATCTAAGGATCATCCATGTGAAGTTTGATCAAAATTGGCCAAGCGATTTCTGAGAAGTCGTTTGAAGAAAAGTTAACGACGACGCCAACGCCAACGTACGACAGACGAAGAGTGATCCCAATAGTTATCTCGTGTTGGAAATCCATATTTTCACCGGATGCCCATGAATGATTCTTATAAATACCACTACTACTACAACCGGGATAGTAAAAACACTTTCTAAAACTTTTTTTTTGTTTTTAATATTTTATTCAGACATCAAATGTATATCAGTTATCATATATAATGTACAAATAAGAAAAGGGGAGACTTAGAGGGAACATATCTACTTTGTTTACCACTTTACCACTCGCAAACTTTATAAAAGTATAAACAATAGACAAATATACAATATGAAAGCCTTAATTGGTCAACATATTTTGAACAATATTCCATCTTGCTTTGATATGATTTGACTTCAGTATGGGGTACATGTATGTTGAGTACAATTCAAGTTTTCTAAAACGTTTTAGTTCTTCAATAAAGATTGCGACATTAGGTAGACATTTTTTCAATCTGCATGAGTTAATATATTTTTTGTAAATAAGTAAACATATATATATTATAATATCTAAAATTGAAGAGCATTCTGGGCCCAAAATAATATTTTCGGGGTTCATTTCGACTGAGATTTCGCACTTGTCTCTTAATTGGTAAAATAAATGTATTAAGACATTCTTTGACCACATGCAATCATAAAACAAATGAATCATTGTTTCTTTTGTGTTATTACAAAATGTACATAGTTCTGTTTCTGACAAACCGCATTTATATAGTCTCGCATTTGTAAACACAATTCTATGGAATAGTTTATATTGAAGGCTTTGAAGATATGCGTCATTAACTATACGGAAAGGTTGATTGTATAGAGTTTTCCAGCTATCTCTACTCAGAACCTTGTTAAAATCTGTGTTCCATTTTTGTTGTGAATTTGTAGGCAATTGTACTATAACATTTAAAAAGTCTGGATAAAACATTTTATTTATCTGTTTTGCTTTTTTTAGTTTGTTTATGTTGTTATGTATCGGCTTTTCGAGTCTATTTTTATTTGTTATTATTGTTTTCCACTTTCTTGGAATTGCATTTACTAGTCCTAAATATGTCAAAAATGGAACATGTATATCGAATTTATCCGAGAAGTCTTCAAACGGTAAGAACATACAGTTTTCGTTTACTATATCGTTAACAAAAAATATTCCTTTTTTTACAAAATTCTTTATAAAACACCATATCATTGTTTATTTTAATATTTATATTATAAAATAGAGGTTCAGATAAAATTTCTTCCGGCGTTGAGGTACTTTTCTTATCAATAAGTGCCCAGGACCTCAAAACGCTCTTCCAGAAACTGTTCATATGTTCTGCTACCATTAAAAGACCTTCTTAATGTAAATGCCATAACCTATATCCACCTATTTTCTCCATATCATCTAAAATTAGGGTTTTCCATGGAGCAAATTTATCTGGATCTAAAATCTTTTTAATCCAAGATAATTTTACAGACTGACTGAACAATTTAATGTGTGGAAATGCTAGTCCTCCTTCTTCATGTGAGCTAACACAACGTTTCTCTTAATTTTATCAGGTTTTCCACACCACAAAAATGAGAACATCATATTTTGAATGTCATTATATATATTATCTGGAGGATCAGACAGAACAGTTAAACATTGGATAATTATCGGGGGAACAAGTGTTTTAATTACCGTTGTTTTACCAGCAATAGAGGTTTCTGAAAGACCAATCGTTAATTATTTTTTTCATGTTTTCTATTTTATTATAAAAGTTTTGAATGACATAATTTTCTTTTTGTAAATTGTAATATATGCCTAATATTTTAAACGTTCCCTCATGGTTCCATATAACTTCTTTATAAGTCTGTACTACTTCTCTACTACCCTTCTTTGACCAAATCCATACAACTTGTGATTTTTCAAAATTAGCTTTTAACCCTGAACATAGTTGAAATTTATCCGTTTGGATCTATAATAGTATTATGGATTGTACATGTTGTATAGCTAAAAGTATTTTTAAACAAAATTGAAGTGCCTCTACTAGCAATCGAGAAAGAACAAAATTTAGCATCAAAACCCCATTCACTCCTCCATTGATTTTCTATTTCTTTTGTAGAATGCGTATCAACTAAAAATGTAACATCCTACTCATCTCTACATCTTGAAAAAATGTCTGTCCTTTTTATTTTATCGGAATACAAGCCCCTACAATTTAAACTTCCAAATTTGACATTACTCATTTAAAATAATAATCAATAAGTTGTTTGCGAGCAAGTATAAAGCGTTAATACATGGTTAACAATTTAAACTAAGATAATATAAAACGAATCCCCAAAATATACCAATATACATTATAATCTCCGACATTTTCTGAAATTTATCCTTCCGCAGTCTCATACTTCACGTATGTGTCTATAGACAAAAACATTGTAACGGATCCATTTCGATAGATATAATACACATTTAAATACAGACCAAATGCAAGACAGATTACAACCTATTAATCCTACGCGATCTTCAGAGCATGACGTTTCCTTGTATTGTATTTCACTTTCTAAAACTTGCTCTCCTCTCACCGATGTGAGTTCGAATCCCACTGGGAGCTTGACTTGTAAAGTGACAGTACTGGTTATATCCAAGGAAATTAGACACAAAACAACCGACCATCATATATGGCCTTACATGTACTAAACATGACATAAAACACCATTCAAATCAGTGAAAGCTTAGAACATGGAAACGTAAAACAAGAGGGCCAAGATGGCCCTAAATCGATCACCTGAGTACTGGCACATTATCAAATTTCTTTGAAATCTTATGGTCATATACAATCTGTGCAGGTCTGGTTAAGATTGTTCAAGAAATTTGACATCTGTTGTGTAGAATAACATTGATATAAAGACACTGACAAAGTTTGGTAAATATCAAATACAAAATGAAGGTGCTAGAGTGTAGCACCTTGGACAGGCCCAAATGTGACCCCAGGCTACATGTAATATATGAGAGCTTTGTGGTTTTAGAGAAGACGATTTTTTAAGTTTTTCCTTATACATGTCTATGTAAAACATGACCCCTGGGGCGGAGCCAAATGTGACCCCACGGTCACCATTTGAACAAACTTGGTAAAGGACCATAAGAGTATAGTAAATGCAAAATATTAAACCTGTGGCTCTTGTAGTTCTAGAGAAGAAGACTTTAATGTGTTTCCTATATAAGTCTATGTAAAACTGTGACCCTCGGGGCGGGGCCATAACTTGAACAAAATTGGTAGAGGACCATAAGCTTATAGCAAAATATTAAACCTCTGGCTCTTGCAGTTTCAGAGAAGATTTTTTAAGTTTTTCCCTATAGATGTCTTTGTAAAGACATCTGAACAAACTTGGTAAAGGACCATAAGCTTATAGTAAATGCAAACTATCAAACCTCTGGCTCTTGTAGTTTCCGAGAAGATTTTTTAATTCTTTTTCCTATACAAGTCTATGTAAAACTGTGACCCCTGGGGCGGGGACAAATTTGACCTCAGAGTCACCATTTGAACAAAATTAGTAGAGGACCATAAGCTGATGCTACATGTAATACATTAGAGCTCTGTGCCTTGTGGTTTTAGAGAAGAAGATTTTTTAAAGTTTTTTCCTGTACGTCTATATGAAAAACATGCAAAATCTCAATATACAAACTTTGGACACACGGGGCATTGCCATTTTTGACCCCGGGGACTTCATTTGAACAAACTTGATAGTCTAGGCGTTGGCGATCCTTTTAAAAGAAAAATTGTTGAAATCTGTCCAGCGGTTATATGGTAATGGCGGCCATTTTGGATATCTCGCTAACCTAATTTTAACAAATCTAAAAAGCATTCATCTAAGGATCATCTATGTGAAGTTTGGTCAAAATTAGCCATGCGGTTTCTGAGGAGAAGTCGTTTAAAGAAAAGTGAACGACGACGACGGACGGACGGACGATGGACGAAGAGTGATCCCAATAGATCACATTGAGCCTTCGGCTTAGGTGATCTAATAAAATGTGTTGTGCAGTGGTTAAGTTCGAGTTCTTTATAGATTGAAAATGCCTAAGTACAAAATAATAACTGAAATCATTTGGGCCAAGTAATTTCAAAATTCCTCTATGCAGGACAAAGTTATAGTCCGGACAAGATCGGACTTCATGACCTCTAAGTGTGACATTGACCTTTGAGCTGGAGGCCCGGGTGTTGTACGTGACATATCATCCTCTTGTGGTGATCATTTGTGCCAAGTTATTTCAAACTTCCTCTATGCATGACAACAGTCTGAACAAGATCGGACTGCATGACCTCTAAGTGTGACCTTGACCTTTGAGCTAGAGGCCTGGGTGTTGCGCGCACGACGCATCGTCCTCTTATGGTGATCATTTCTGCCAAGTAATTTCAAAATCCCTCGATGCATGACAAGGTTGCAGCCCGGACAAGATCGGACTAAATGAACGGCATGACCTCTACAGATGACCTTGAACTTTGAGCTGGAGGCTCAGGTTTGTATAAGACACATCGTCCTTTTGTGGTGATCATTTGTGCCATGTTATTTCAAAATCCTTCTGTGCATGACAGAGGTACAGCCTGGATAAGATCAGACTGCCTGCACTGCATAACCTCTACGTGTAATCTTGACCTTTGAGCTGGAGGCCTGAGTATTGTGAGCGACATATCGTCCTCTGATGGTGATCATTTCTGCCAAGTAAATTCAAAATCCCTTTATGCATGACGAAGATACAGCCCAGGCTAGATCGGACTGCATGAACTGCATGGCCTCTAAGTGTGACCTTGACATTTGAGCTGGAGGCCCGGGTGTTGTACGCGACACATCGATCATTTGTGCTAAGTTATTTCAAAATCACTCTATGCATGACAAAGTTACAGCCTGGACAAGATCTGACTGCATGACCTCTACATGCGACTTGACCTTTGAGCTGAAGGCCTGGGTGTTGCGCATGACATATCGCCCTCTTATGGTGATAATTTCTGCCAAGTAATTTCAAAATCCCTCGATGCATGACAAGGTTACAGCCCGGACAAGATTGGACTGCATGAACTGCATTACCTCTAAGTGTGACCTTGATATTTGAGCTGGAGGCCTGGGTGTTGTGCGCGACACATCGTTCTTTCATTTTGATCATTTGTGCCAAGTAATTTCAAAATCCCTTTATGCATGACATAGTTACAGCCCAACAAGATCTGACTGCATGACCTCTAAGTGTGACCTTGACCTTTGAGCTGAAGGCCTGGCATTGTGCGCGACACATCGTCCTCTGATGGTGATCATTTCTGCCAAGTAATTTCAAAATCCCTTTATGCATGACAAAGTTACAGCCCGGACAAGATCGGACTTTATGAACTGCATGACCTCTAAGTGTCACCTTTGAGCTGGAGGCCTGGGTTTTGCACGCGACACATCAAACTCTTATGGTGATCATTTGTGCATCAGTTATTTCAAAATCCCTCTATGCATGATAAAGTTACGCACATACACCAAACCACCATTGTGACAACTATGTCAAGCTGTCCGCGAGCGGGCTCGACAATAATCATATCAGGTTGGAATAAATAATAGTGATGAGCATAATTTTCAATAATGGAGATAAAGATGATTACTGGAAATGAGTACCATGACCTCCATCCTCATTCAATTTAAAACCACGATATTCAGTTTCCAGTTCTGACTGGGGAGTTCCTCCTCCTGTTGGTTGACAATCTGTCGCAAACAAACAGTTGTCAATCTCTTGGGAATGACAGTTGATAACCTGTTGGGAATGACAGTTGACAATCTGTTGGGAATGATAGTTGATAACCTTGTGGGAACGCCAGTTGACAATCTGCTTGGAACAACAGTTGACAATGTTGGGAACAGCAGCTGACAATCTGTTAGGAACAACAGCTGACCACCTGTAAGGAACAACAGTTGACCATAGGTTAGGAATAATCGTTGACCATATGTTAGGAACAACAGCTGATCATCTGTAAGGAACAACAGTTGACACTATTTTAGGAACAACAGTTGACAATCTGTTAGGATCGACAGTTGACAATGTTAGGATCGACAGCTGACAATGTTAGGATCGACAGTTGACAATGTTAGGATCGACAGTTGACAATCTGTTAGGAATGTCTTAGAAGTAGCTACCCATGCAGTAAAGGTGTGTAGAGTGGACTTGTGTAAATCACACTATTGTTGAATTAAATTTATTTTGTAACTGAATTGGTGTTGATAGTCCCACTGACAAAGGGCATATGGCGACTTTCCATAGAGAGAACCACCGAAGTTTCGCAAGCCAGCTGGATTGCTTCCTCACATAAAGACCCTTGTGGTCCACCACGTCCTTCTGTACAATCATTATATGTAAAACACAAACAAGTGCAAGTATTAACATTTTATTTTAGGTAGTTTGGTAACGAAAGATAATATAGCTGTACATAAAGCTAGAAGCGTGTACCTAATGCAAATGCGAACGGTTTTACGTTTGGGTAACTACCAAATTCAAGCTTGTGAACCTGTACAAAGGGGTTGAAAGCTATACCAGGACATCATTTTTAATCCATCGTTTGTTGTAGCGACATCAATATAAAAGATATCACTGTCCTAATCATTGAAATAATTCGCTCAACAAGGGATTCAAACTCCAGACCTCCGGATTGACAATCCGTATACATAACCATTGGGCCCAGGGCCAACTGAAATACTACTTTTCATTTTAACTATATATTAGTTAAATAATGGACCTTGAATTATTTCTCAAAGTTATTTCAACAAAATATAGCAGTTTAATGTTAAAACTTGTAATCTGTATTTTCTGGTGCATTTTTTCAAAAAGGTCTTTGGTGTACATAAACGTATATATTTAGAATCGTGTTGAATCACACACAGAAAGTGACCAAAGGATAAATTCTACATTTCCAACGGTATATCAATAAATAACGGTCTTGATCAAATGACCATATAGACTAATGGATTGTCAATCTGAAGGTCATGGGTTCGAATCTCGCATAGGCTGTGTAATATTTTTCAGTAAATGGGTGTGTATTTTTGATGTTACTTTGTCGATTGCAGGTAAAGAAATGAAATAGGTGCTCTATAAACAGCCCATATGAACTCGGTCAATACGTAAAACGCGTATCCACAGAAACAGACTATATAATTATCGACTATATAATAATCGACTATATAATAATGGATTGTCATTAAGGTCATGGATTCTAATCTCGCACAGGCTATAATATTTTTCAGTAAATTGATGTAAAATGTTGTATTACTTTGTCGATCGCAGGTAAAGAAATGAAACCGCTCCCATTTGCTTTAGGTACACGCCCACCAGCCTTATATACAGCTACAGCAGCTTTAAGGAATGTGTCAGCCCACCAGCCTTATATACAGCTACAGCAGCTTTAAGGAATGTGTCAGCCCACCAGCCTTATATACAGCTACAGCAGCTTTAAGGAATGTGTCAGCCCACCAGCCTTATGTACAGCTATAGCAGCTTTAAGGAATGTGTCAGCCCACCAGCCTTATATACAGCTACAGCAGCTTTAAGGAATGTGTCAGCCCACCAGCCTTATATACAGCTACAGCAGCTTTAAGGAATGTGTCAGCCCACCAGCCTTATATACAGCTACAGCAGCTTTAAGGAATGTGTCAGCCCACCAGCCTTATGTACAGCTATAGCAGCTTTAAGGAATGTGTCAGCCCACCAGCCTTATGTACAGCTATAGCAGCTTTAAGGAATGTGTCAGCCCACCAGCCTTATATACAGCTACAGCAGCTTTAAGGAATGTGTCAGCCCACCAGCCTTATGTACAGCTATAGCAGCTTTAAGGAATGTGTCAGCCCACCAGCCTTATATACAGCTACAGCAGCTTTAAGGAATGTGTCAGCCCACCAGCCTTATGTACAGCTACAGCAGCTTTAAGGAATGTGTCAGCCCACCAGCCTTATATACAGCTACAGCAGCTTTAAGGAATGTGTCAGCCCACCAGCCTTATGTACAGCTACAGCAGCTTTAAGGAATGTGTCAGCCCACCAGCCTTATATACAGCTATAGCAGCTTTAAGGAATGTGTCAGCCCACCAGCCTTATATACAGCTATAGCAGCTTTAAGGAATGTGTCAGCCCACCAGCCTTATGTACAGCTACAGCAGCTTTAAGGAATGTGTCAGCCCACCAGCCTTATATACAGCTACAGCAGCTTTAAGGAATGTGTCAGCCCACCAGCCTTATGTACAGCTACAGCAGCTTTAAGGAATGTGTCAGCCCACCAGCCTTATGTACAGCTACAGCAGCTTTAAGGAATGTGTCAAATATTAAAAGCATGCATAGAATTACAAATATGGTACGTTCAAACAAAAAGCAAAAGTTAATGCAAATAAAATCTCATACGTTTTCATTGCATCTTCATGGCTAGCATTAGTATATCCACAGGAATGGGTCACTTGGATTTGTTTACTCTCTACTACTACAACCGGGATAGTACAGAGGCTTTCTAAAACTTGCTCTCCTCTCATCAATGAGGGTTGGAATCCCACTGGGAGTTCGACTTGTGAAGTGAGAGGTATATCAGGCCTGCCAAATCTCCAGATAAAATCCGGATTTTCCCGATTTTTCAGTCGCTTTCCGGATCTCAGGATTTAAGTGTACAATCTCCGGATTTTCCATCAAAATAAAATGTTCATGACTTCACATCTATATTTTTACATTTTATCAGCTATTTCCCGAATTGGTCTTGTTACGCTCCCTAGTCAGAGTATTTACAAGTGCCAAATCAATGGGGGTCATTCGTGTAATGCACTGACTGAATATACAATTAACACCTAAGGACATACTTAATTTCTTCAGTGACATAACGACATGTGCAATAGCAGCAATAAATCTGTGGCTTCTTTAATTGGTCAGGCTAACTGACACTAGCAACTCCTTGTGTGTGGTACCACTAACAGCTGCTGCTGTGGAGGATGATAATAATTTGTGTAACAGTTATGAAGACTTTGTATTTGCACGCATCTGTGTAGAAAAGTGTACTTTCATAAAAAATATGTATGGTAGAAATTAGTCTTTCTAATCGAATTACTATGCTAATTTATTATTTTCTGTAACTATCAAACAATGTATCAACTTGTGTTAATTGCATAAATAATTTAAATTTGCACTTTTTTTTTTTGAAAATCAAGTCGCGCATCAAATTTCCATTTAAAAATGTTCTTTGCACATTTCGTCTTAAATTTTAAAAACCTCAGGGTTTTGTATTAAAAAGTTTTGGCAGGCCTGGTATATAGTATTGGTTATATCCAGAGAAATTGGGATGGTCTGCCTCTATCACAAAAAAATTGACCATCATATATGCGCTAAAACTGACATATAACACCATTCAAATCAAATCATAATGATAATACTAATAGAGGATAAAAATGATAAGCGACCAATTTGTTTGGTCCAAAAACGTTTACACAATTTTGGTCACATAAAATAAATAGCAGACACATAACAACACATTCCCCCCTGTGTCATGTTGTGGCTATTCACTGCTAGGTTGACATCTTATAATAATGCTATTTATAACATTTCTATGGGAGAAAGATTGGGATTTCTCAGTGAAAGAATATTCATAATGGCTAAATATTAATAACTAACTCCAAATGCGAAAATAACTAACTGTGACGCCGAGTTATGACGTCAAAAAAGTGTTGTTGACGTCGACGTCATCCGTCGATTACGTTTTTATAAAGCGATTAAATTCGGTTAAAATCATATACAAACTAATTTAAAATGTAATAAAAGATTATTTAACTGCTGGGTTCGACTATTTTGACATCCTTCACTCGATGGTAGACGTGTTTTGTTTTTTTCACTCAATCGCATACTCTCGTTCGTGAAAAGAACCACACGTCTACCATCTTGTGAAGGATATCCTATAATCGATCCTAGCAGTTAAATAATCTCTACATGGCTGCAAGTATACTTCTTGTAAAACAATTGCATAATCCAGTCAGTTTAACAATATTGCATAATCACGCCAGTTTAACAATATTGCATAATCCAGTCAGTTTAACAATATTGCATAATCCAGCCAGTTTAACAATATTGCATAATCCAGCCAGTTTAACAATATTGCATAATCCAGCCAGTTTAACAATATTGCATAATCCAGCCAGTTGAACAATACAAGATTGTCTAGATTACATACCATAGTAAGAATAAATCAACCACACAATCCAAACATGAGAAAAATGCCAGTGACAAAGAAGTATTTTGTTTAACATTAAATGCTAATAAAAAGTTGTGCAACCGACTAAAACTATGACATAATTGACCAAATGACCATATGCTGTAGATCATAGGCCAATTTGACTATCCCTAAAACAAGGCCAATCAACCTAACAATAGTGGATCGATCTACCGGTTAGGTCAATCCAAATATTGAGTAGAGCGACCTAACGTTAGATCGACTGACCTAACATTAGGTGTATTCCAACACTTAACTACTATAAGTTTCTTACAACTAGGAATTACATTTAATAACAAACATATATATGGTGTTATCAAAACAATAACACATATATGGTAATTTAGACTTTTACATTGTTTATAGAAAATCATACATTGAACAGAACACCTTTTGTACGTGTATCTGCTATGGAAATACGTGTATCTGCTATGGACATACGTGTATCTGCTATGGACACAGGGTTTTGTTTCTCAGGTATAAGGGTAGTATTCCACTAACTGTTTTGGTAGGTTGTAGAAACAATTAGAAAATGAGTCCATCGGACACGAATGCCCCACTTAAGGTTTGGATGCTCTATGGTTGTTATTTTGTGAGAAATCGAGTTAGTAAATGAACAAAGTATATCAAAGTAGGCAAATGTCATTCACATTCACCTGCTTTTTTTCTGAACACGTTGCTGTTGTGTAGATATGTATGGTGTAAGGGTTTTAAGGTTTGGGTAGGGTAAGGGTTGAAAGCTGTATGACAGTTATTGTTTGCGAAAATGACTAAATAAACAAAACAGGTCATGGTCATTCACAGGACCGTGTTGGAGTCATGTGAATGTTTGCATGCAGTTTGAAAAATGTGTGGCTTTGTATATCTGGGTAATGGACCTGAAAAACTGGCAGGTAAAACTGGCAGGTAAAACAACTTTTTACGACAGACAAGAGTAACATATGCCCGCTCCACTCTCATGGCAGGACAAACAAACTTGTGCTACTACAAGTAGCAGCTCCACTTTCATGGCAGGACAAACAAACTTGTGCTACTACAAGTAGCAGCTCCACTTTCATGGCAGGACAAACAAACTTGTGCTTCTACAAGTAGCAGCTCCACTTTCATGGCAGGACAAACAAACTTGTGCTACTACAAGTAGCAGCTCCACTTTCATGGCAGGACAAACAAACTTGTGCTACTACAAGTAGCAGCTCCACTTTCATGGCAGGACAAACAAACTTGTGCTACTACAAGTAGCAGCTCCACTTTCATGGCAGGACAAACAAACTTGTGCTACTACAAGTAGCAGCTCCACTTTCATGGCAGGACAAACAAACTTGTGCTACTACAAGTAGCAGCTCCACTTTCATGGCAGGACAAACAAACTTGTGCTTCTACAAGTAGCAGCTCCACTTTCATGGCAGGACAAACAAACTTGTGCTACTACAAGTAGCAGCTCCACTTTCATGGCAGGACAAACAAACTTGTGCTACTACAAGTAGCACTGTAAATTTAATGATTGCCTGATCATTTGAGTTACACACAATGTAATGATTATTGAAAATATGCTCTATATAAAAAAGTAAGACATCGCTGAAAATCACAACCACAAACAAATGTTGTTTAAGAATTAAGACAGGGTCTATGATGCTCAACTGGAATAAAGTGGCCAACTATGCAAGACAAAAAGAGGACCAAATCAGGGTCTGATATTGAATTGGGGTTTTAAGGTGCACCAACACATGAAAAGGTTATATGGCACCAAAAAGGCATGAACATGCCAGGCTCATCTTCCATGTACATCAAGATAAAATATCGAAAATGGGCCTAGAACCTTCTCAACCTGAACTGCAGAGTTGCTGCAAATTCTATCGTAGAAACTCCATTTACGCTGGAGCCACGTTATTGTTTTTCTGCCACTGCTCTTTTGATGCGAGCGAGATAGCACCTGAAACAATGCAGGGATCATGATGAAGAACTTTAATGAACATGAACAAAAAATGATAAAATGAACATGAATTTGGGAGGATTTTACCCCTCTGCCTACCCCTCCAAAGGGATCTGCAGTGGCTCTATTCTTTGCCCCGAAACCAAACGGGGGCACCCGGGAACCACATGGGGCAAATCAGGGTCTGAAGATGCTCAACTGGAATACAGTGACCACCGGTATGTGAGACAACAAGAGGACCAAATCAGGGCCTGAAGATGCTCAACTGGAATACAGTGACTACTGGTATGTGAGACAACAAGAGGACCAAATCAGGGTATGAAGATGCTCAACTGGAATACAGTGACTACTGGTATGTGAGACATCAAGAGGACCAAATCAGGGTCTGAAGATGCTCAACTGGTATACAGTGACTACTGGTATGTGAGACAACAATAGGACCAAATCAGGGTCTGAAGATGCTCAACTGGAATACAGTGACTACCAGTATGTGAGACAACAAGAGGACCAAATCAGGGTCTGAAGACGCTCAACTGGAATACAGTGACTACCAGTATGTGAGACAACAAGAGGACCAAATCAGGGTCTGAAGATGCTCAACTGGAATACAGTGACTACCGGTATATGAGACAACAAGAGGACCATTCAGGGCCTGAAGATGCTCAACTTGAATACAGTGACTACTGGTATGTGAGACAACAAGAGGACTAAATCAGGGTCTGAAGATGCTCAACTGGAATACAGTGACTACTGGTATGTGAGACAACAATAGGACCAAATCAGGGTCTGAAGATGCTCAACTAGAATACAGTGACTACCGGTATGTGAGACAACAAGAGGACCAAATCAGGGTCTGAATACGCTCAACTGGTATACAGTGACTACCGGTATGTGAGACAACAAGAGGACCAAATCAGGGTCTGAAGATGCTCAACTGGAATACAGTGACTACCGGTATGTGAGACAACAAGAGGACCAAATCAGGGTCAGAAGATGCTCAACTGGTATACAGTGACTATCGCTATGTGAGACAACAAGAGGACCAAATCAGGGTCTGAAGATGCTCAACTGGAATACAGTGACTACGGGTATGTGAGACAACAAGAGGACCAAATCAGGGTCTGAAGATGCTCAACTGGAATACAGTGACTACCGGTATATGAGACAACAAGAGGACGAAATCAGGGTCTGAAGATGCTCAACTGGAATACAGTGACTACCGGTATGTGAGACAACAAGAGGACCAAATCAAGGTCTGAAGATGCTCAACTGGAATACAGTGACTACCGGTATGTGAGACAACAAGAGGACCAAATCAGGGTCTGAAGACGCTCAACTGGAATACAGTGACTACCGGTATGTGAGACAACAAGAGGACCAAATCAGGGTCTGAAGATGCTCAACTGGTATACAGTGACTACTGGTATGTGAGACAACAAGAGGACCAAATCAGGGTCTGAAGATGCTCAACTAGAATACAGTGACTACCGGTATGTGAGACAACAACAGGACCAAATCAGGGTCTGAAGATGCTCAACTAGAATACAGTGACTACCGGTATGTGAGACAAGAGGACCAAATCAGGGTCTGAAGATGCTCAACTGGTATACAGTGACTACTGGTATGTGAGACAACAAGAGGACCAAATCAGGGTCTGAAGACGCTCAACTGGAATACAGTGACTACTGGTATGTGAGACAACAAGAGGACCAAATCAGGGTCTGAAGATGCTCAACTGGTATACAGTGACTACTGGTATGTGAGACAACAAGAGGACCAAATCAGGGTCTGAAGATGCTCAACTAGAATACATTGACTACCGGTATGTGAGACAACAAGAGGACCAAATCAGGGTCTGAAGACGCTCAACTGGAATACAGTGACTACTGGTATGTGAGGCAACAAGAGGACCAAATCAGGGTCTGAAGACGCTCAACTGGAATACAGTGACTACCGGTATGCGAGGAAACAAGGGGACCAAATCAGGGTCTGAAGTCGCTCAACTGGAATACAGTGACTACCGGTATGTGAGACAACAAGAGGACCAAATCAAGGTCTGAAGATGCTCAACTAGAATACAGTGACTACCGGTATGTGAGACAACAAGAGGACCAAATCAGGGTCTGAATATGCTCAACTGAAATACAGTGACTACCGGTATGTGAGACAACAAGAGGACCAAATCAAGGTCTGAAGATGCTCAACTAGAATACAGTGACTACCGGTATGTGAGACAACAAGAGGACCAAATCAGGGTCTGAATACGCTCAACTGGAATACAGTGACTACCGGTATGCGAGGAAACAAGGGGACCAAATCAGGGTCTGAAGTCTCTCAACTGGAATACAGTGACTACCGGTATGTGAGACAACAAGAGGACCAAATCAGGGTCTGAAGATGCTCAACTGGTATACAGTGACTACAGTTCACAGTACATAAGAGAATGTAAGAGAATCTATCTCTCAGCCCATTGGCATTTTGTTGTTGTACTACAGGGTTCTAACTTCACAGAACACAGGAGTATCGAGTATTGAGCCTATGGATGTTTTGTTGTTGTTCTACAGCGGCTAAACAAGAGGTTTTAGAGATAGTCACAACTTTTAACAATCTTAGATTTTGACACATTGTTCTGTAAAGTGATCTCAGGTGAATTAATAAAAGACATGTATGCTTAATTTCAAAATGATGAATCATTTTTGCTGTTTAGGGACTAACGGCCATTTTGGATATCTGATAGTGGATTCCCAACTCTGTCAAGGTAATGTGTCTTAAGAAATGTTTACAAAGTTTAAAACTGATACAAAAACAAGTGTCACCACAAATGTTCTGGTCGACTGATGACCAGCAAAATAACATCGAAATATGCTTCAAGTCTGTACATGGAAGACCATAGAAAATTTACTATTATTTTTTATTTTTAAATAAAAAATCACAACACATTACTCAAGCATTTTAACAGTATGAATACAGAAGGCAATATACATAAAACAACCTGTATACCGTATATAATTAAATAAATAAATAATATAAGAAGATTTTATGGGTACCCAGTTGAAGTAAAACCTTTACTAAATGGACATTTAATGCCCAAACTAAAGGGCAAACTTATAATTAAAACCTAACTATAGGGACATTTCACAGTACATAAGAGAATCTATCTCTCAGCCCATTGGCATTTTGTTGTTGTACTAAAGGGTTCTATCTTCACAGAACACAGGAGTATCGAGTATTGAGCCTATGGATGTTTTGTTGTTGCTCTACAGGGTTCTAACTTCACAGAACACAGGAGTATCTAGTATTGAGCCTATGGATATTTTGTTGTTGTACTACAGGGTTCTAACTTCACAGAACACAGGAGTATCTATTATTGAGCCTATGAAAAAAATGTTGTTGTTCTACAGGGTTCTAACTTCACAGAATACAAGGGTATCTAGTATTGAGCCTATGGGCATTTTGTTGTTGTACTACAGTGTTCTAACTTCACAGTACACAAGGGTATCACTTATTGAGCCTATGAGCATCTTGTTGTCATAAATGGATGCCACTGATGAGGCAGAGATCATGCTGCCGTCATCGGAATACAACTCTGTGATTCCGTCGGCATAGCTGCCGTTAACCATGTGTATCATAAATACCTGAAATGAAAATAAAAGTAATAAAAGTAATAGTACTGCACCAACAACAAGTAATAGTACTGCACCGACAACAAGTAATAGTACTGCACCAACAACAAGTAATAGTACTGCACCGACAACAAGTAATAGTACTGCACCAACAACAAGTAATAGTACTGCACCAACAACAAGTAATAGTACTGCACCAACAACAAGTAATAGTACTGCACCAACAACACGTAATAGTACTGCACCAACAACAAGTAATAGTACTGCACCAACAACAAGTAATAGTACTGCACCAACAACACGTAATAGTACTGCACCAACAACAAGTAATAGTACTGCACCAACAACAAGTAATAGTACTGCACCAACAACAAGTAATAGTACTGCACCAACAACAAGTAATAGTACTGCACCAACAACAAGTAATAGTACTGCACCAACAACAAGTAATAGTACTGCACCAACAACAAGTAATAGTACTGCACCAACAACATGTAATAGTACTGCACCAACAACAAGTAATAGTACTGCACCAACAACAAGTAATAGTACTGCACCAACAACATGTAATAGTACTGCACCAACAACAAGTAATAGTACTGCACCAACAACAAGTAATAGTACTGCACCAACAACAAGTAATAGTACTGCACCGACAACATGTAATAGTACTGCACCAACAACAAGTAATAGTACTGCACCAACAACAAGTAATAGTACTGCACCAAAAACAAGTAATAGTACTGCACCAACAACAAGTTATAGTACTGCAATAAAAACAAGTAATAGTACTGCACCAAAAACAAGTAATAGTACTGCACCAACAACAAGTAATAGTACTGCACCAAAAACAAGAAGCACCGCCAATAAGTGCAGACTCTCGACCTTTGAGGCGATGCTAATTATTGGGAAACAAAGTTGAACGGCATACTTCTGCTTAATTGCAAAACTGAATTATAGCACTTGTCTGTATGAGTTCTTCACAAAACAGTGAATAAGTGTGATGTTTCATTGAATTATTTTAAGGGGATCCTGAGATGATGAACATTTCAGACTTAAAAAAAGAATTAGCTGACAAGCTTAAAAACAGAACTTAAACCAATGATTTACGTATAAAATGGGCAATAACTGCATTAAAATAAAAGCATTAACCTGGTTCTATGATGTTGTCTTATAACACAAAATACATGTGTGAAGTTTCACTCCGTTATATGAAGTTTTGGAATTATTAATTTTAACAAGATACTCCAGTATTGCATGGCAATATATGATGTCCCCTACCGGTCAGATGTTTGACAGTAAATGTTTTTTTGTTGGACTTGAATGTTGTTTAACGGCTCATCAACACAGTATAGGTTATTTAGAGCAATTGTAAACATGGCAAAATAGCAATTGTAAACATGGCAAAATAGCAATTGCAGATGATTTGAATGATGCCATATAACAATATAAATTTTAAATTGAACTTGAATGCACATTTTTTTTAGAAGATCAAGGGCAATAACTATGCACAACATTGACTGAGCTGCACCAAAATTGTGTCATGCACATGTATGATTCATTTTTATCATATACACAAAGTTTCAATTCAATATCTGGAAAACTGTAGAAGTAGTTCACTCCACAAGATTGCATATGTCGAATACAGCAATTTTGACTAAGGGCAAGGGCAATAACTCTGCATGGAATTGACCAATCCAAACTTAAATTGTGTCACGCAATGCACACTTCATGTTCATCATGTATATTAAGTTTCAAATCAATATCTGGAAAACTGTAGAAGTAGTTCACTCTGCAAGATTCAACAGAACGACTGACCGACCGCCCGCCGCAGTGACTCCTATATACCCCCTCTCAAACTTCATTTGCGGGGTACAATAAACAAAAATCGGCAATAAACAGAAAAGAAATATATTATCTGCAAGCTAATAGGATTATTTACGTTTGGCTTGGACGCGAATTCATGAACACACAAATAAATCATAGACCCAGTGATTCGCGAACTTAAGATCACGCGGAAATAATGTGACCTACAGTAACTGTTATACATCGTGCTGGAATTCCCCGACCTTCACCAGATACCCGTGGAAAATTCTTACAATGATTATTACCTTCTTTCTGGGTTTTGTTTGTGTTCAGATTTAGATGTATACATTTCAGAACTAGAAGGAAACGGCCTACATGGCGAGCCCTATTTTGAAGAAGTCCAGTTATTTTTATTTGACCAATAACAACGCCAAGAGGTATTCGTTCCTTTACTTAATTTAATTAATGTCATTAACAGTGGGGGATGCATGTCGTAACAGCGACCGGGTGTGACCTATATTTCATCGACACTAGATCACAGCAACCCGAAATTTAGCAAATGATTTTAGATGCATATAAGAAACATTGTGATGAAGTTTGGTGAAAATCTTGCGCAAAAGAAGCAAGATACGCATGTCGTAGCGGAAACCGGATGTGATCTATATTTCGTCAAAAGTAGGTAACATTAATCCAAAATTCTGCATATTAAGTTATGGTAGATGCATATAAGGAACATTTCGTTGAAGTTTGATGACAATCCTGCAAGAAAGAAGCAAGATACGAATGTCGCAGTGGAGACCAGATGTGACCTATATGTCATCTAAAGTAGGTCACAGCGAACCAAAATTTTGCACATAATGTTAGATGCATATAAGGAACATTCTGGTGTAGTTTGCAAGAAAGAGCAAGATACATATGTCACAGTGGAGAACGGAAGTGACATGTATTTCACTGAAAGTAGGTCACAGCGACCCAAAATTGTGTATGGTATGTAAGGTTGAATTCATATAATGAACACTCTGGTGGAGTTTGGTGAAAATCCTCAAGTAACAAAAAAGATTTTAAGACATGAAAATCAGACGCATGGACACACATGGATGCACATACACCCGGACGATATTAAGTCGAGATCTGCAAATGGGCTCAACAATAAAATACAAGTATTACCTTCGACGGAGACTTTATTTTCGGGTTGCTTAAGTGTTCCTCTATCAGATGTATAACCGGGTGAGCTCCTGTCAACAGATTGCCAGACTTTGGCTCAATTAAAAGGTTGTCTGCACTCGAGTACAATGGGAATTCCTTGAAATAAAACAAAACACTTGCTGATAATTATGCAGATAAATAAATACCAAATACAAGGAATCGGTAGAACTGATGGATGCTCCGCGAATAAAGGTACACGTGAAATACAATCAAATAAAAAATGTAGGCGGAGTTAAGCCAACAAACTATATATTTTTCAGTTATTCCACCAATTTTGTTTTTAACCAAAACGTCCTGACAGTATGTGCTACTACACATCATAGTGATTCTTCCTAGTGAGTATCAAGTTTCATGAAAATCAGATGAAAATGTAGGCGGACTCGAGAAGGGTACTACTGCATGAGGCGCTACTTAAGTGTGAGAGTATAAAGGGCCAGTAGTCACTCCCGAGGATAAATAGTACCCTTAAAGGGCCAGTAGTCACTCCTGAGGATAAAGGGCCAGTAGTCACTCCCGAGGATAAAGGGCCAGAAGTCACTCCCGAGGATAAATAGTACCCTTAAAGGGCAAGTAGTCATTCCCGAGGATAAAGGGCCAGTAGTCACTCCCGATGATAAAGGGCCAGTAGTCACTCCTGAGGATAAAGGACCAGTAGTCACTCCCGAGGATAAAAGGCCAGTAGTCACTCCCGATGATAAAGGGCCAGTAGTCACTCCCGAGGATAAAGGGCCAGTAGTCACTCCCGAGGATAAAGGGCCAGTAGTCACTCCCGAGGATAAAGGGCCAGTAGTCACTCCCGAGGATAAAGGGCCAGTAGTCACTCCCGAGGATAAAGGGCCAGTAGTCACTCCCGAGGATAAAGGTCCAGTAGTCACTCCCGAGGATAAAGGGCCAGTAGTCACTCCCGAGGATAAAGGGCCAGTAGTCACTCCCGAGGATAAAGGGCCAGTAGTCACTCCCGAGGATAAAGGGCCAGTAGTCACTCCCGAGGATAAAGGGCCAGTAGTCACTCCCGAGGATAAAGGGCCAGTAGTCACTCCCGAGGATAAAGGGCCAGTAGTCACTCCCGAGGATAAAGGGCCAGTAGTCACTCCCGAGCATAAAGGGCCAGTAGTCACTCCCGAGGATAAAGGGCCAGTAGTCACTGCCGAGGATAAAGGGCCAGTAGTCACTCCCGAGGATAAAGGGCCAGCAGTCACTCCCGAGGATAAAGGGCCAGTAGTCACTCCCGAGGATAAAGGGCCAGTAGTCAGTCCCGAGGATAAAGGGCCAGTAGTCACTCCCGAGGATAAAGGGCCAGTAGCCACTCCCGAGGATAAATAGTTTTAACATAATCCATTGCCTTCTGATACATTAAATAGTTGTTTGATTATTTATCATAAAATGTAAGCGTTTTTGAACTTTTTTACTTCTAGCCACCACTTTTCCTGGGCAGAAGCAGTACTGTATACCTCCCGCCATACGTAATAATCGACACTTCCTCACTTACAAGTCGAGCTCCCAGTGGGAAGCGAACCCGCAGCGGGGGAGGCGAGAAGGTTTACGTTGTTAACCACTCGGCTACGTAGACGCTATATAAATTAAGTACAACATACAATAGTTCAGCGTTAAGTACTCAACATTTAGGCCATTATTTTTTTATTGTTTGTTTTACAAATCATCAAGACGAGGAAGTTCTGTCGGAGGAGGGCAACAAATTTAAAATAAAACTGGAAAAGTTATTTTTTATTTCGTTGGACAGGAAAAAGGTAAGAAATGTTTGATTCAAATCTAGGAAGAGATTTTTTTTTTTTTAAAATATCAAACTGCCTACGGAAAAATAAAATTCCTAATTTCGTATTGTTGTAGACGGGTTCGTAAAACGAATTATCAAAAAATAATAGCCTTAGAAAACGTCCATTAAATTTGACGTAATATACAGTTTTAACTGATCATTATCGTTAATTAAATAAATACTTCACTAAATTAAAATCTGCATAATTTTGAGGAAAACAACAAAATGGTCACAGCTTGGTTTTTATTTGAAGAAGGAAAGCGATTATGAAAATAACAACTATAAAGGGACTAGAGGCGATCTGGAAGTATAATTGGTGTCAATCCAAATCCTAACAAGAGGTCAATGACCTTGAAGCTCTACTGATTGATTTTGATTTCAGGAAGTAGTCGCTACAGACTTGTTTTTTGAAAATCTATTTTTAACCGTGGCGGCCATCTTGAATTTCCGGCCGACCTGAAATTTTGCTAAGATCAATAAGACATTAAGAGCAACATTCCTGTGAAGTTTCATGAAAATCCGTCCGGTAGTTTCAAAGAAGTAGTCGCTACAAGTTTTCATTATATAACTCTATGTAAACAAAGCAGCCATGTTTAAGGTCAAATCAAAACGATTTTCGACAAGGACCAACATCATGTCATACTGATCATTTTAGAAAAAGTCCCATATCAATATCTCTTATTGTTTTGAAGAAGTAGTCGCTACAAACTTATTTATTTTAAATCCATTTTTAGCTGTGGCGGCCATCTTGAATTTCCGGCCGACCTGAACTTTTTCTAGGATCAACTAGACATCAAGAGCAACATTCCTGTGAAGTTTCATGAACATCCGTCAAGTAGTTTCAGAGGAGTAGTCGCTACGAGTTTTTACTATATAACTCTATGTAACCAAAGATGGCCACTGGCAGCCATGTTTAACGTCAAATCAAAATAATTTTCCACAAGGATCTACATCATGTCATGCTGATCATTTTAGAAAAAGTCCCATATCAATATCACTTATAGTTTTTAAGAAGTAGTCGCTACAAACTTATTTTTTAAAAATCTATTTTTAGCTGTAACGGCCATCTTGAATTTCCGGCCAACCTGAAATTTTGATAGGATCAATTAGACATCAAGAGCAACATTCCTGTAAAGTTTCATGACAATCCGCCAAGTAGTTTCAGAGGAGTAGTCGCTACAAGTTTTTACTATATAACTCTATGTAAACAAAGATGGCCGCTGGCAGCCATGTTTAACGTTGAATCAAAACGATTTTTGACTAGGATCAACATCATGTAATGCTGATCATTTTAGAAAAAGTCCCATATCAATATCACTTATAGTTTTCAAGGAGTAGTCGCTACAAACTTATTTTTTAAAAATCTATTTTTAGCTGTGACGGCCATCTTGAATTTCCGGCCGACCTGAAATTTTTCTAGGATCAATTAGACATCAAGATCAACATTCCTGTAAAGTTTCATGACAATCCGCCAAGTAGTTTCAGAGAAGTAGTCGCTACAAGTTTTTACTATATAACTCTATGTAAACAAAGATGGCCGCTGGCAGCCATGTTTAACGTTGAATCAAAACGATTTTTGACTAGGATCAACATCATGTCATGCTGATCATTTTAGAAAAAGTCCCATATCAATATCACTTATAGTTTTCAAGAAGAAGTCGCTACAAACTTGTATTTTAAAACTCTATTTTTAGCTTTGGCGGCCATCTTGGATTTCACATCAACATGAATTTTTGCTAGGATCAACTAGACTTTATGGGCAACATTTCTGTAAAGTTTCATGAATATCCATCCAGTAGTTTCAGCTGTGAAGTCGCTACAAATAAAAGTTTACGGACAGACGGACAGACGGACGGACGGACGGACGACGGACTCCGCACCACGGCATAAGCTCTGCTGATCTCTGATCAGTAGAGCTAATAAAACCACCATGATTTGTTTCAGTTTCATATTCAATAGGCATATGCACTAAAATCTGTCCAGCTAATCATAGCAAGTGAGACATTCCTGCATCACAGATTGGAACCGTATGCAATCATAGCAAGGTGAGACATTCCTGCATCACAGATTGGAACCATATGCAATCATAGCAAGGTGAGACATTCCTGCATCACAGATTAAAACCGTATGCAATCATAGCAAGTGAGACATTCCTGCATCACAGATTGGAACCATATGCAATCATAGCAAGGTGAGACATTCCTGCATCACAGATTGGAACCGTATGCAATCATAGCAAGTGAGACATTCCTGCATCACAGATTGGAACCATATGCAATCATAGCAAGGTGAGACATTCCTGCATCACAGATTGGAACCATATGCAATCATAGCAAGTGAGACATTCCTGCATCACAGATTGGAACCGTATGCAATCATAGCAAGTGAGACATTCCTGCATCACAGATTGGAACCGTATGCAATCATAGCAAGTGAGACATTCCTGCATCACAGATTGGAACCGTATGCAATCATAGCAAGTGAGACATTCCTGCATCACAGACTGGAACTGTATGCAATCATAGCAAGGTGAGACATTCCTGCATCACAGATTGGAACCGTATGCAATCATAGCAAGTGAGACATTCCTGCATCACAGATTGGAACCGTATGCAATCATAGCAAGTGAGACATTCCTGCATCACAGATTGGAACCGTATGCAATCATAGCAAGTGAGACATTCCTGCATCACAGATTGGAACCGTATGCAATCATAGCAAGTGAGACATTCCTGCATCACAGATTGGAACCGTATGCAATCATAGCAAGGTGAGACATTCCTGCATCACAGATTGGAACCGTATGCAATCATAGCAAGTGAGACATTCCTGCATCACAGATTGGAACCGTATGCAATCATAGCAAGTGAGACATTCCTGCATCACAGATTGGAACCGTATGCAATCATAGCAAGTGAGACATTCCTGCATCACAGATTGGAACCGTATGCAATCATAGCAAGTGAGACATTCCTGCATCACAGATTGGAACCGTATGCAATCATAGCAAGTGAGACATTCCTGCATCACAGATTGGAACCGTATGCAATCATAGCAAGTGAGACATTCCTGCATCAGATTGGAACCGTATGCAATCATAGCAAGTGAGACATTCCTGCATCACAGATTGGAACCGTATGCAATCATAGCAAGTGAGACATTCCTGCATCACAGATTGGAACCGTATGCAATCATAGCAAGTGAGACATTCCTGCATCACAGATTGGAACCGTATGCAATCATAGCAAGTGAGACATTCCTGCATCACAGATTGGAACCGTATGCAATCATAGCAAGGTGAGACATTCCTCCATCACAGATTGGAACCGTATGCAATCATAGCAAGTGAGACATTCCTGCATCACAGATTGGAACCGTATGCAATCATAGCAAGTGAGACATTCCTGCATCACAGATTGGAACCGTATGCAATCATAGCAAGTGAGACATTCCTGCATCACAGATTGGAACCGTATGCAATCATAGCAAGTGAGACATTCCTGCATCACAGATTGGAACCGTATGCAATCATAGCAAGTGAGACATTCCTGCATCACAGATTGGAACCGTATGCAATCATAGCAAGTGAGACATTCCTGCATCACAGATTGGAACCGTATGCAATCATAGCAAGTGAGACATTCCTGCATCACAGATTGGAACCGTATGCAATCATAGCAAGTGAGACATTCCTGCATCACAGATTGGAACTGTATGCAATCATAGCAAGTGAGACATTCCTGCATCACAGATTGGAACCGTATGCAATCATAGCAAGTGAGACATTCCTGCATCACAGATTGGAACCGTATGCAATCATAGCAAGTGAGACATTCCTGCATCACAAATTGGAACCGTATGCAATCATAGCAAGTGAGACATTCCTGCATCACAGATTGACACCGTATGCAATCATAGCAAGTGAGACATTCCTGCATCACAGATTGGAACCATATGCAATCATAGCAAGTGAGACATTCCTGCATCAAGGTCAGGGACAATCATAGCAAGTGAGACATTCCTGCATCAAGGTCAGGGACAATCATAGCAAGTGAGACATTCCTGCATTGAGGTCAGGGACCAAATCATAGCAAGTGAGACATTCCTGCATCAAGGTCAGGGAACCAATCATAGCAAGTGAGACAATCCTGCATCAAGGTCAGGGAACCAATCATAGCAAGTGAGACATTCCTGCATCAAAGTCAGGGAACCAATCATAGCAAGTGAGACATTCCTACATCATAGATTGGATCCAGTCATAGCAAGTGAGACATACCTGCAACACAGATTGGAACCAAGCATAGCAAGTGAGACATACCTGCATCACAGACTGGAACCAATCATAGCAAGTGAGACATACCTGCATCACATATTAGAACCAATAATAGCAAGTGATACATACCTGCATCATAGATTGGAACCAATCATAACAAGTGAAACATACCTGCATCAAGGTAAGGGAACCAATCAGAACAAGTGAAACATACCTGCATCACAAATTGGAACCAATCATAGCAAGTGAGACATACCTGCATCATAGACTGGAACCAATCATAGCAAGTAAAACATACCTGCATCAAGGTCAGGGAACCAATCATAGCAAGTGAGACATTCCTACATCAAGGTCAGGGACAATCATAGCAAGTGAGACATTCCTGCATCAAGGTCAGGGACAATCATAGCAAGTGAGACATTCCTGCATCACAGATTGGAACCGTATGCAATCATAGCAAGTGAGACATTCTTACATTGAGGTCAGGGACCAAATCATAGCAAGTGAGACATTCCTGCATCAAGGTCAGGGACAATCATAGCAAGTGAGACATTCCTGCATTGAGGTCAGGGACCAAATCATAGCAAGTGAGACATTCCTGCATCAAGGTCAGGGAACCAATCATAGCAAGTGAGACAATCCTGCATCAAGGTCAGGGAACCAATCATAGAAAGTGAGACATTCCTGCATCAAAGTCAGGGAACCAATCATAGCAAGTGAGACATTCCTACATCATAGATTGGATC
>JAWPHD010019809.1:0-34133 GCA_037043455.1 Cyrtodaria siliqua | reverse complement strand
CTACAGAAAGGCAACCGGGTTACATTTATGTTTACAGAAATGTACCTGAAAATTATCGAAATCCAGAAAGGCCCCCAAATATACATAAATGTACCCGAGACAAAATAACGCAAGAGTACAATGCGAAACTTTCATTAACGATTCACTTTTTTAAAAGTTTAGCTTACATATTTAATGTATTTACGTTTTTAATGGCGCCAATTTATATTTTGAAAAACAATATTTTTGATATCCCTTTTTGATGATTCGATTATCAGAATTCCCAATGCAAATTTGCGTGTGTGTGTGTGTTTTTCCAGTGGGGGCTTCGGAAATAAAAGTACAGGGATTCCTTCATTAACTATTCTTGAATGACAATCTGTGTATTTGTTTACATTTTGCGCGGGGTTTGATGATTTACAACTTCCGGTTTTATGACAATACGTTCTAGATTTTATTACTAACTTTGGCAGCCTAAATATGTTTTTAAGAACAATAGTGCAATAATTAATGATAAACAATATTGTTTAAGTAGTTGTTTATCAAGTTCTGAATTGTTTCAATTCCGCCAATGAGATCTTGTTTGTCCGGCTATGTTTCTGTATATTTGGGGATAGTTCTGGATTCAAAGATTTTAGGGTACGTTTCTGTATACATAGATGTACCCCGGGTACCTTTCTGTAGTACACAATACGACAATGACCCCATCAGCCATACTTTCGCAGTACCTAAAGTCCTGAGTCAGTTGACGGCAAACAAACAATAGTTAATTCTGGCCCCAGCTATTTTTATATCCATCTTGATTTGAGCTTGAACTAGCGCTTCTAGTAGCTATAGCGCTTAAATTGTATAACTTCCATTTAAACATTTGGGTACATAACGCGCAAGATTGAAAGAGTGGGTTATCAATCTGTTTTGCAGCAACATTGTTTAAGCAGCCATTACCCAACTGGAAGCTGAAGTATGAAAACATGTGAAAAGAGTAAAATACTAAGAATCAAATGATTGTTCTCTTAAAGGTCCTTATTCTCTTTCAGGACGATGTCAAATGGATTGATGGCGAAAATCAATATGAATGGAAATTTCCCTTCAAGAACACATGTCTCTGCAAAATTATAATTGGTAATGTATTAATTAAAGGTATTAAATCTAGCTCTGTAGAGGGCAACATGTACAGTACGGCTCACGCGAAGCACACACTTTACTCGATTCGCTGAGTTTGGCCCTATCGAGTGCCAAGCGAATCTATGCCAAGTCAATGTTTTGATTTGGCGAATCTATGTGGCGAAAGGACACGAAGTCACTCTGTGTAGAATCCAATTCACCATAAGTTCACACCTTTGGCGATTTATTTTTTGGGAACAAATCTAAATTTTCCGACAACTTCAACTTGTCCGACATCGTGCTTAAAAAAAGCAATCAATTGGCAGAAAAATACAAACGGCGAGTGCATCTTTCCCGTGCAAATTTGACATGACTGATAAATATAATGAATACATTCAGTAATTCATTTTGAAGTCTACTTTAATGAGTCGCTGGGTCTCACATATGTTGAAAGTCGGTAGCGCGGCAGATTTGTAACTGAAGGCCACGGGTTCAATCCTCCGTGGTGCCATTGAGTTCCGTCTGAGTGTTCTTGGGCAAGACCCTTTCCCTTAGCCTCACCCGTCGGATGGGGACGTAAACCGGGCGGTCCCGTGTATCAGGTCTATCCTCCGAGCATGTTAAAAAAACATAGGAATCTATTCGATAATAAGAGTAGATTCCTATGTATCCTTCCCCTCTCTCTGGGGCGGCTCTAAATAACCTATACTGTGTTGATGAGCCGTTAAAAAACATTCAGTTCAGTAAAACATCAGCAAAATATGTGCATACAGTTTCAAAACTGTATCATTTTCGTGTTATTCCTTATTATATATTGCTACCATTCTTTGTTTTTCAAAGTATTTCTTTTAGAATATGTGCTTATATGGCGCAGTTGTCTCGGTTCTGTAACGGGTAATCGCCATCATAAAAATCTCTGTATTTTTTCTTTATTTTATGGTTGCAAACAGTCTACACAAATTTTAAACAGTTCAATTAGTCCTGAGTAGTTTGACATGCCAATCAAGTGTCAATTTAACTTTAAACATTTTAATTGTGGGTAATTTTTTATAACTTTCTTCGGTGGCATTTTGTGTTCATCATCCGGGATTTCCTAGTCTATTCTATTCTGTTATCTCAACAGAGAAGCGCAAAAGACCATGACACAGTCTAGGGATTTCCATACTAGCGAACACCAACAGTTAGTAGAACATTGTTACTGATTGGATGAAAAATAGCTTTTACCCAATCAGAATACGCGTACTACATTGTGATTGCGTTCTACTTTAACCGGTGTCGTGTTATATTTGTTCTCTTGTTATCACATCGAAAACGGTTATTTACCACTTGTACAATTTTCGAGCAATGCGTCCATCGGACGCACATGTTTAAGAATGATGCGTCCTCAGAAAAAATGTGCGTCTAGGACGCGGTACGCAGAGCAAAATTTCGGAAAAAAATATGGATTTCAAACTTTTAATGCATTTAATCAAACGTTTTTCCGTTTCTGTTGTCAAAAAATCAGTTCTCCTGAGACCGACATAAATAATTTGGATACCCATAATCCCCAGCACTAACAACAGGTTTATGACCCGGAATTCTTTACAATTTGTTTACAAATGTGCGTCTAGGACGCGGGACGCAGAGCAAAATGAATCACTGACATTTCGGAAAAAAATATGGATTTCAAACTTTTAATGCATTTAATCAAACGTTTTTCCGTTTCTGTTGTCAAAAAATCAGTTCTCCTGAGACCGACATAAATAATTTGGATACCCATAATCCCCAGCACTAACAACAGGTTTATGACCCGGAATTCTTTACAATTTGTTTGCTTATTTTTACTAAAAAACTCATCAATATAATAATAATCAACAGCAGAATCGTAAATCGTTTTACAAACACCGATTAAATAATAATTGTAATTTCCAGTATAGTAATTACTAATTGTATTTTATGTTGTCGCCGCGAAGCCGGTAATAGGAACCGCCATATAATTATCGTGACATCCGGGCATTCGAATTTTCAAAAAACAAAAATAAAAAATTGTTTTCTGCTTTTTTTAAAGTTATTGAATAATTATGCATTAAAATAACTGCAGTAATAAAATGTTGCACCTTTCACCTGTGCAGTTTCGACTCGGCGAACTCCGAGTTTGTATACACAAAGTATCGTGGCGTAACCGTTATACGCGAAGTATCGTGGCGTAAGTTCGCCGAGAGCCGATTCCCACGCCGAGTAGTTTTATCACCCAAACTCCGCGTAATTACGCGATTTGTAAATTCCTCACTCAGCATGAAATGGTTGTACGCCGTGGCCTTTTGATATATTAAATGTGTAAATAAACAGATTCATATCTCACTTTCCTTTTCGGTAAATTTGTTCATATATATATCTTTCTTTCCTTTTCAGACAAGTGGTGGAGACCTTTGTGGAGGATGAAATTAAAAGGTTTTTAAAATATGCCCAGGAAAGGACTGGAGGTTGAGGGAGGAAGAAATAAACGAGACAATTTTTTTTAACTCAATGGCCTGGTGACTATCACGAGAAAAATTCAAGGACCAAGCAACCAGTCAACAGCAAACTCTAACACAGACCAGTGCTCAACAGTGGATTGCTCTTGCGCTTCCCAAATTGCAATCATGGAACAAAATAAATTAGAGGAGAAGATTGACTTTCTTATGCAAAACACATCATCAATGCCACCTGCAAACATACTGCAATCCATTCCACTGAACACCCAGCATAATATGCGCACCTCACAAATACAGCCAATCACACAGAAAGCAATGCCACTTAACAGGCTGCAGATAACTACACCGACAATATCAAACACACATATTTCACCAACAAGCTCACCAAACACACAGAATATTTCACCAACAAACTCACTAATGACACCAAACACACAGAAGAATATTCCGTCAGTGAGCCAGCAAGTGGAAAGTATCGATTCCATGGATGACGACATTTATACTGCATATCAAGCTGTAAGTATCGGTCTATAAATACGTCTTGCTTGACATTTTCAAAGTAAGGAGTATCTTCCATAAATATTTATAATTAAAAATATTCACTGATGATACTGCGCAGATTATTTAACTGCTGGGATCGATTATAGGGAAATCCTTCATGAGATGGGAGACGTGTGATTCTTTTCACGAAAGAGCGTATTAGTGAGTGAAAAAACAACATGTTACCATCGATTGAAGGATTTCTCTATAATCGAACACAGCAGTTAAATAATCTGTTTATTACATTTTAAATCAGTTTGTGCATGATTTTAACCGAAATTATTCGCTTTGTTGAACGTTATCAGCGGATAACGTTGACGTCATTACCACGTTATTGACGTCAACTCGGCGTCACAGTTAGTTATTTTTGTGTTCGGAGTTAGATATAATTAGTAATAGTAATAATTTTTAGCTGAGAAATTCCAATCTTTTGCCGATGAAAATGTAATAAAAACGTGTTAATCTATTATACTTTTAAAAAAAATGTAGGTATAAAGTGCAGACATATATTCTTTTGTAGAGTTCTAATTTTTGTTGAGCCCGTTTACGGATCTTGATTTAGCGATTACAATGTTGTCCGGGTATATATTTGTCCATTAGTCTGTTCGTTCATCCGACCTTTCGAAATATAGGTCACATTTGGTCGGATCAGCATGACATGATGTTGATCCTTGTTGAAATCTATTTTGATTTGACATTATACATGGCCGCCAGCGGCCATCTTTTTTACATAGCGTTACATAGTAGAAACTTGTAGCGACTACTCCTCTGAAACTACTTGACAGATTTCCATGAAACTTGACAGGAATGTTGCTCTTGATGTCTATTTGATCCCAGCAAAATTTTGGATAGGCCTGAAATTCAAGATGGCCACCACGGCTAAAAATATATTTTTTAAAAAACAAGTTTGTAGCAACTACTTCTTGACAACTGTAAGTGATATTGATATCAGACTTTTTCTAAAATGATCACCATGACATGATGTTGATCCTTGTCGAAAATTATTTTGATTCAACATTAAACATGACCGCCAGTGGCCATCTTTGTTTACATAGAGTTATATAGTAAAAACTTGTAACGACTACTCCTGAAACTATGTTACATATTTTTATGAAACT
Source organism: Cyrtodaria siliqua (assembly GCA_037043455.1). NCBI lineage: Eukaryota > Metazoa > Mollusca > Bivalvia > Adapedonta > Hiatellidae > Cyrtodaria > Cyrtodaria siliqua. The sequence continues at coordinate 28,939 of JAWPHD010019809.1, read as the reverse complement.
TCACAGGAATGCTGATCTAGCTATCAAAACCTATCAGTAGAGCTTCAAGGTCGTTGACTTCTTTTTTTTTGTTTCATTTAGAGTTCCAGCACACATGAAGTCGAGTTGGTTCCTTGCTATGGTGTGAGACTATCGGTAGCACAGCTTGATGCCTGCCTTAGAAGGCAAAAAACAGTGGAACTGCCATGGCAAGGCTTTTGATAATTGTGTTTTTTGACGACGAGACACTGAGAAACAGTTGTGTGAAGGGTTCTAAATCAAGGGCACCACTAGACGGCACGATTGTGAATGCCATTATTAGTAAGTAGTTTTGAGCTAGTTTTATTATTACTGTAACTTGACACTGTCCATAATTAAAGCAGATATTGAGCACAAGCAAATAAACTTTTTTTCACTCATGAAATGTATGTGTAGAAACATGATCTCATAGACCCACATAAGTGTGCTGTAATAAATGTGTTGATTAAAAGCTAAAAGGTTTTATTTATTGTTTGTAATCGCTGGCACTGCAATATTTATATCTGTTGCTCATGTGACATCCATTAAAGAGACAATGTCTGTAACTTTTAGCTCTTAAAATACACAATATTACCGTCAATGTGTTAAATAAGAATGAAACATACAATTTGATTAGTTAAGATTTTGGCTAGCATTATTTTTTATTTACCGATATGTTATTTTGATATCAGATACAGGGTTTATAGAACAGACATGATAAACAATACAAATTTAATGTCCGAATCACTTTTTCAGAATATGTAACATCAAAACGACCAGGCTGTCTGGAGAGGGACATCACCCAGGCCGTAAATCAGAAGTGTGCCGATGCACGAAATCTGATGAAAATGAAACCTGCAAGTAACAAATTCTAAAGGTATGTTGGCTGCTGCTAAAATTATATGTAGACTGAAATTAAAGACAACAGTTCGGTATTTTTTTTAAATTAAATGCGAGCAGGTTTAAATTAAAAATGATACTGTATAAATAAATCAAGACGCCAATTGTAATGTTTGATAAAAACTTCAAGATTGCCACGACTCCCTTTAAATACATTTGGCATTTGATTCACAAAGTCAATATCATATGGTGAAAAAGTTGTTTGTTACGTTAAAGGTCAAGGTCGGGTGAAGTGGGGATTAGCTGGTTATGTCTCACCACAGTAAATGAACATTCCAAGTTTCATAGCAAATATTTTGATGGTGTTGAAGATGTATGTCTTTAAAAAAAAAAGAGAAAGAAACCCTATGAAATTTCCTAAGTTTGTCTTTAGAGTTAAGGTCAGTGTCACTTGTGGCGTCAGACTTAGTTTCAGAGAGTATTATGCCTTACCCCAATCAAGGTACATACCATGTTTCAGAGCAATGTCTTTGATGATAATGTAGGCACTTTGTCTTAAGATCAGTGTAACTAGGTGCTGCTTTTTATATTCCTAGGACTGAAACATTACTGATTGTACTATTAAAATCAAATTGAGTATGAGTACGATAGTTACAGTGTCACTATCAATTTGCCTACGAAATTGGTAAAGAGTTCTCGTTCGTGAATTAATTTGTGGGAATTATTTTTTTCCCAGCATTATTAAAATTTCACTGGATTTTTACCGTCGACAGCATGCTTTTCGAAATTGAATGCATGCATTTTAAGATTATTTTAATTGGGTTAGAGTTTGCATGAAAAATACATCCAGAAGCATTTTTCCACCCAATAGACAACCCCATATTATAGAAATGTTCTTTGTTTTGTTTTTGTATTTAGCCCCTACAGAAGGAATTAAAGGAACTATCCCTCCATATGTTTTTAAAAGTGCTGTCTTTGGGGCGTGCTTGTTTTCAGGAACAGCTGGAGTAAAGCTGATATATACATATATATATTTACATCTCATTAACTCAATTCCTTTTTCCTCTTCATATGCATTTTAATAAGTGCCTCCATGAAAAGACGATACGACTGAAGGCTTTCTCGCCTCTCACCGTTGTGGGTTCAAATCCCTCTGGGAGTTAGACTTGTCCAAGGAGGAAGTGTCGATTCTTACGAATGGCGAGAGGTTTATAGTACTGGTTCTACCGAGGAACAATGGGATGGTATGTCTACCACAAAAAAATCGACTGTCATATATGGCCATACATAGGTTTAAAATGACCTAAAACACCATTCTGTTCATTTCAAACAAACCATAATGATGAATATGCTAGATATATAGCTGATTTTTGAAAAGTATATTATATTTTATATATTTCAAAACCATTTATGTAATTCAATCTGTTCATTATAATATTTTCTTTGATTACAGGTGGTTGCTGGATCAATGCCCTGCGCAGGAAACATCTGCTGAAGTTCTGTGTTGTAAAAAGAAGATACCAATTAAACCTCAATATTATGTTCAAAGTTTAAACGCTTTCTGTCTTCTTTCTTCACATATTTTACGCCCTTAGGAACATATATTAGCTCTTGCGATTGTCCGTCCATCTGTCTGTCCGTCCGTTAACTTTTTGCCTGACAACTGATTGGCTAATAACTTGAAAGTATAAGGTCTACAACAATGAAACTTTGTAAACATCTTTAGCATGATCCAATGTATGCATCTATGTTGCGACGTCATATATGTTTTGGTGCTAAAGTGTGTCTGACGTCGTGGCGGTTCTATGTCCATCTGAATTATTTTTCACTAATTTATTGCAATGTTATGTGATAAAAATGATCTTAAACTCATTCCCATTCCATATAAGATTTATGAAACTCGTTATGAATTATTTTTAATATTTACTTGCCAAAAGGCTCATTAAAATTAAAATAATTCATAACTCGTTCCATAAATCTTATATGAAATGGGAACTCGTTTAAGATCCTCTATGTATTTTCCATGTTGAATTTAAAAATGAAATACATTGTATGATCGTTGATTATTAAATGTTAGTTTTATAAAAAAAAAGTGTTTGTTTGTATAATTTCTGTCATATTTAATTTAAGCAGACCTTGAAAAATAGTAAACAACATATGATCATCTGCTTACATTTAAACAGGTCTCGGGAAAATGTAAGCCGGCCCTGTGATTTAGTACACCATATTTAAAAGGAGTTGAATTGAAATTTAAGCAGACCTGTAATGATTTAGGAATTCAAATCTAAAGGTGTTTTGTTGGAATTTAAGCGGGCCTTGATATTTAGTTTGTCGAATTTAAAAGGCATTTAAGTAGGCCTAATATTTAAGTAAACATCATTTTAAGGTGTTTAATTGAAATTTAAGTAGGCTTAAAGATATAGTATACCAAATTTAAAAGGTGTTTAATTGGAATTTAAGCAGGCTTAAATATTTAGTATACCAAATTTAAAAGGTATTTAATTGGAATTTAAACAGGCTTAAATATTTAGTACACCAAATTTAAAAGGTGTTTTATTGAAATTTAAGTTGGCCTAAGGATTTGGTATACCAAATATAAAAGGCATTTTATTGAAATTTAAGTAGGCCTTAAATTTAAGTTAACCACATTTAAAGGTGTTTAATTGAAATTTAAGCAGGCTTAGATATTGAGTATACCAAATGTAAAAGGTATTTAATTGGAATTTAAGCAGACTTGAAGATTTAGTATACCAAATTTAAAAGGTGTTTAATTGGTATTTAAGCAGGCTCAAAGATCTACTATACGAAATTTAATTGGGATTTAAGCAGGCTTAGATATTGAGTATACCAAATTTAAATGGAATTTAAGCAGGCTTAACGATTTAGTATACCAAAATTAAAATGTTTTTAATGGAAATTTAAGCAGGCTGAAAAATTTAATATACCAAATTTAACAGGTATTTAACTGGAATTTAAGCAGACTAAAAGATTAAGTATACCAAATTTAAAAGGTGTTTAATTGGAATTTAAGCAGGCTTAAAGTTTTAGTATACCAAATTTAAAAGGTATTTAATTGGAATTTAAACAGGCTTAAATATTTAGTACACCAAATTTAAAAGGTGTTTTATTGAAATTTAAGTTGGCCTAAGGATTTGGTATACCAAATATAAAAGGCATTTTATTGAAATTTAAGTAGGCCTGAAATTTAAGTTAACCACATTTAAAGGTGTTTAATTGAAATTTAAGCAGGCTTAACGATTTAGTATACCAAATTTAAAAGGTGTTTTATTGGAATTTAAGCAGGCTTAGATATTGAGTATACCAAATGTAAAAGGTATTTAATTGGAATTTAAGCAGACTTGAAGATTTTGTATACCAAATTTAAAAGGTGTTTAATTGGTATTTAAGCAGGCTCAAAGATCTACTATACGAAATTTAATTGGAATTTAAGCAGGCTTAGATATTGAGTATACCAAATTTAAACGGAATTTAAGCAGGCTTAACGATTTAGTATACCAAAATTAAAATGTTTTTAATGGAAATTTAAGCAGGCTGAAAAATTTAATATACCAAATTTAAAAGGTATTTAACTGGAATTTAAGCAGACTAAAAGATTAAGTATACCAAATTTAAAAGGTGTTTAATTGGAATTTAAGCAGGCTTAAGTTTTAGTATACCGAATTTAAAAGGTGTTTAGCTGGAATTTAAGTAGGCCTTAGATTTAGGTAAACCACATTTAAAGGTGTTAATTGAAATTTAAGCAGGTATAAAGATTTAGTATACCAAATTTAAAAGATGTTTAATTAGAATTTAAGCAGACCTGAGAATTCAAGATTCTATATTTAATTTCCACAAAATGCATGTATATGCCATATATAATAACATTTAAGTCCAACTTAAATCATCATAAAAACGCGGAATTTTGTGGAAAATTAAATGTTGATTAAATGTAAATTAAACTTCACATTTAATCATAATTTAAATTCACTGTCATTCCATTATATTACAAGTAAAAGTGTAGTTTAATTCTAATTTAATTGATGATTAAATGCCTATTTTCATGCAGTGTGTATATACCATTGTAATTGAATTCAGTGTAAGGTAACGTATCACGTATGTTACATTTTAGTTATGTTGATGCATAACTAAAATAACCATTATTTTAAGAACCACACAAAGAACTACTTATGTCTATGATTAGGGTAGGAAACATGTTTTACGAAAACACACCATTATTTCCTGAATAAGCATGGAACATAGCTAAAGGGACGGTCACGTATGTTACATCCTTAAAATGGCATGAATTGTATTTTATCCTATTAGGCTATTTAATAATAATAAAAAAATATAAAGCTGAGCTAACTTTAATTTCAAATGATAATGAATTTCCTCATGAACATGTTCGGCATTTTTACGTCTCTTTAAAGGTAGGGTATGTAGTCTGTGATATTCTCAAGTTATAGTAATTAACATATGTTTCATTCACTTTGGCGGCATCTTTGAAGACAACATAGTCTTAACATATTCTAAGACGTTTTACTTGTAAGTCTAACATGATATTCCAACTATTTTAAATTTTATAAAGGTGATTTATACGAATTATCTATGTAATTTTCGTATCAAATGCCAAATTCAAGTTGTTAGTTGGCGACAGTAACGTATATTACATTTTAAGGTGTTTGAATCGTCATAATAACCACATATGACTTTTATCGAATCGGTTTATTATACTGTTATGGTATATGTTTTGAGTTGGATTTTTTACGAAGTTATGACTGGACTTTTTTCCGTTTTGTAAAATTTATGTTTAAGAGTAAGTGTAATTAAATTTGCTAACAAGTAAATATTTAATACACATGCAGCAAATACGGAACTATAAAATTGTGTCGTATATTTCACATCGGAAAATGTACACTATACCTGGAAATGTACACTAGTTATCTAAAATGCTGAATTGGGAGTTGTCTGTACGAATTTTGCAAATCTAAATACCCTGTTCACCTCCTCTGTCTTGCAATTGGTTGATCATTTGTGCGTTTACTATGCATGATAGTAAATCATTTGGCAACAAACAGCGGAGTGTAAAACACACAAAAATGAAGTGTGTATGTATTCATTTGAGTGTCTTGGTATCGTTGATTTTTTCAGAAATAAGCGCTGATATTACAGCGACGTCTGTGTATAATTTATTAACGAATAGAATAAATATGGATGTTGATGTGCTAAGGCATGAGATGAACGAGTTAAAGACAAAATTTGACACAACCGATGCAGCAGTAAATAAGCTGATTGAAGCAATACAAACAGGAACACACATCGGTGGTAGCAAGGGCGAAGGTAAGAAGTCGGTAGATAAAACACTCGCGATTGATTACCAGAAACACGTGTCCACTGTTCGAAAATCTCTTGTCGATGAAAAACGTTACTTGCGAGGTCAAATGAAAGCATTCGAGGCAACAGGTCAAGAAGAAATTGGTTTGCTGAAACACCAAATATCTGATATGCGAAGTCGAATGAACGCATCTGAGGCAACGGTTCAAGAAGAACTTGGTTTGCTGAAACAGCAAGTATCTGATATGAGGAGTCAAGCGAATGCATCTGAGGCAAAGGTTCAAGAAGAATTTGGTTTGTTGAAACAGCAAGTATATTATATGAGAAGTCAAATGAACGCATCTGAGACAACGGTTCAAGAAGAAATTGGTTTGCTGAAACAGCAAGTATCTGATATGCACACACGACACGGTAAGTGTTTCAAGCATGACACTACACCTATTATGCAACAAGTATATAATGAAAGGAATATATGTTAAATGGCGTATTAATCTTTATTAGTAAAAAAAGAAGCATCACATATCAATCAAATTTATATGAAATCCCTTTCCTATATATCATTGTTCTATGTTTCTTATATAAAATTATAGAAACGCTGTTTTACCTTATGGTTACATGGTGAACACATTGTCACTAGCAGTAAAAGGTGAACAATTATGAGACAAAAAAAACGCTCTTAGAGGTCATATCTGGAATTTCTCTGAACAAAGTTTTGCGGACCTGAAGATAGAAAGGTAGCCCTTACCAAATGAGATGGTTTGCTACAAGGTTGCTGCAAGAATGCTGCAAGGTTGCAGCAAACAATTTTGTTCGCCAGAACAATTCTTAATTGTTCGCCAAAGTTCGCCACTAGCGGTTGTATTCCCGCAAACACCATGGTAATCTTTGACGAATTTGCCGCAAACTCGCTAAAAAGTTATACATTCACCAGAAGTTCGCCAGAAACATTTATTTATTTGGAACGTTCGCCATAACATCACCACAAACTTACTTGCAGTTTTTTTGTTCGCCACAACATTGCGACAAACTTTACCATTCCGATTTACTTTTTTATTGCACGCCGTAACATCGCCACAAACTTTTCAATTCAGATTTGGCGTTTCTTTATTCGCCATAAGATCACGACAACCTTTTCCATTCTGATCTGCTTTATCTCCGTTCGCCAAAACCTCATCACAAAACTTAAACTTTATACAGATTTTTGTTATTTCTTCTATGTTACTTATTACTCAAGTAAAATGTACTCAAGTAAAATGTGCTTTTAATGTCAAAGGACCACTTGAACAAGTTAGTTTGCTATGTATAAAACTTTTAGTGGAAATTTATTTTTTCAGTCGGTAGCGCGGCGGATTTGTAACCGGAGGCCCCGGGTTCAATCCTCCGTGGTGCCACGGAGTTTCGTTGGTGTGTTCTTGGGCAAGACGCTTTCCCTTAGCCTCGTCCGTCGGATGGGGACGTAAACCGGGCGGTCTCGTGTATCGGTCTATCCTCCGAGCACGTTAAAGAACCATAGAAATCTATTCTATTTAAGAGAAGGGCACGGTTCCCGGATTCCTATGTATCCTTCCCCTCTCTCTGGGGCGGCTCTAAATAACCTATACTATGTTGATGAGCCGTTAAACAACATTCAATTCAATTATTTTTTCAGAAAAAGCCAAATTATGTATTATTGTGTTGCATGAACATTTTTAAATACCAAACATCATGATAACTCCAACATTTAAAACCAGAACAATAAAAATTGTGTCCCAAGTGCAAAATGATATCAGTATTACTCTGCATTAACATGACCATGATGACAAGTCAATTTAATAGTTTAAGTCATTGTGAATTATTATATACAAGATACAAGATTTTATTAACCAATTAAGGGCCCTCAAAGGAGCAAGTAATTTAGTACATTGATTGCAATGATTGGTAAGTAACAAACAAACAATAACAAAATAGGAACTAACTACATATTTAACTAATATAAAATCTACTTTGAAATTTAAGCACACATACTTTAAATAACATGTATTTAAAAGTAAAAAAATTACAAAGATAATTAATGCTTAATATCAGAATAATATAAGTGTACAGTCATATAGAAACACAATGATTATTTATGATATATGGGGGGGGGGGGGGGGGGGGGGGGGGGGGAAGCTGGATAATCTTGCTGACTGGGTCAGTTAATTATTATTACCAGGTAGTATGCAATTTCCTTTCATCTGATGCAGTATCATGCAGTATCCTGCAGAGATTATTCTATTAGAAACACATGTGTTCAAGAAATTCTGGTATTTTTGCATAAATAACCAGTTATCATGTGTCTGTATATACGCAATGGTGTATAATGTGTACTATTTTTCAATGAAATTGCAACAATTTAAAACAATGAATTTGATTGAGTTTATTTGAGTGAATATTCTGAGAGGATGTTCCACACCTGTATATTGTAAGTATATAACTGTTTTATTTTTATTTTTATATGTCGGAAAATAGCAAGTTTTGCATTTTTCATCTGGTTAGGTAACAGTCGCCATAACCTGACCTCCATTAACTGGTAAGTGTTTATATTTATGTTTGTGGGTCTGACCTAAGGGTCTGGTGCTGATTCTAAGATATCCAGGCACCAAGTGCCTATTTGACTGCTACAGTTAGGATGATGTTCGACATTTTCATGAAAATGGGAGTAATGCAGAAATGACAGCGCTCGACATTTCCATGAAAATGAGAGTAATGCAGAAAAGACAGACTCGACATTTCCATGAAAATGATAGTAATGCAGGAATAACAGCGCGTGACATCTCTGTAAAAGTGAGAGTAATGCGCAATGACAGCGCTTGTCATCTCCATAAAAATGGAAGTGATGCAGAAATGACAGCGCTCGACATCTCAGTGAAAATGAGAGTAATGCAGAAATGACTGCGCCCGACATCTCCATGATAATGGGAGTAATGCAGACAACGCTTTACATCTCCATGAAAATGAGAGTAATGCAGAAATGACAGCGCTCGACATCTCCATGAAAATGACAGCACTCGACATCTCCATGAAAATGGAAGTAATGCAGAAATTACAGCGCTCGACATCTCCATAAAAATGGAGGTAATGCAGAAATGACAGTGCTCGACATCTCCCTAAAAATGAGAGTAATGTAGAAATGACAGAGCTCAACATCTCTATTAAATGGCTGTAATGCAGGAATAACAGCGCTCGACATCTCTGTAAAAGTGGGAGTAATGCGCAATGACAGCGCTTGACATCTCCATAAAAATGGGAGTGATGCAGAAATGACAGCGCTCGACATCTCTGTGAAAATGAGAGTAATGCAAAAATGACCGCGTTCGACATCTCCATGAAAATGAGAGTAATGAAGAAATGGCAGCACTCGACATCTCCATGAACATGGGAGTAATGTAGAAATGACTACGCTCGACATCTCCATGAAAATAGGAGTAATGCAAAAATGACAGCGCTCGACATCTCCATGGAAATGGGAGTAATGCAGAAATGACAGCGCTCGACATCTCCATGAAAATGAGAGTAATGCAGAAATGACAGCTCTCGACCAACCTCCGCACAGTGATATTGTAGCCAGTAATCCCTGCCACCACACAAAACACGTGACGATAGCTGAGGCCATGGCGATACACTAGCTGACCAAGCAGCAAACTCTTGTCATAACCAACAGGCAATTGGCAATAATATCCATCACCTTCGAGAATATGTTGAAAACATTCAAACTGTTTGGCTTGGGTGTAATCTCTTTATTAACTTTACGCACAGCTTCTGTAATGTTCTCTGAATACATGTTTGTTTACCAGTAACGTAGTAACCGATGTGCGTATTGGTGAAAATTGATATTATTTTTATAAATCAATTACTTTGGAACCAGATGCCGTTTTTTACACTATTTTCCTATATTATGAACAAAGCAAATTGAATTATTGACCTAAAAATATTTCACCAAAAAATTAAACTTAGTTGGATTTCAGTGTGATAATGTTAATCAGACCTAACGAACGGTGTAAAGGCTTTGAATCAATTCGGTAATTTGAATTAAAAATTATTTTTATATTAGCCATTTCTAGCAATTTGCATTGCCAGTCAGTTGCAGTGTCGTTCTGTTCTGTAAATGGCAGAGGTATGTAGCCTACCACTTGTCATTGTATACAGTGGCTTATCATTTGATTATGAAAACCATAAGGAGTGTTACAAGAGATACACGTTTTACTTAATAGTTTGCTAATAGTCCTTCCCTTGGATGAATAGTTTTAACCATTGCATGACCTCAACAGAAGTAGATAGTTGTATACTGATTAATGTTAAAGGAAATAAAATCCATTCAAATATGATTTACCTGAGTGTATAGCTTCCTCAGCATGTTAATCAGATACGTGTCATTCTTTCTTCGTAAACAATTATAACTACTTTTACTGTAAATTGGTAAATGTATATAAAATACAGCTTATTTTAAATGGCAGAATACCATGCACGTTGATAATCAATACTGGATCTCCTTCTGGCGTTTGTTAGAAACTTTTAGAGATTTTTTTACTATGTGTCGGTAATGTGTATGGTACCATTTCTTCCCACTGTTGTAGACTTATAAACGCATTGACGGTACACACTGTAATGCAGCCTTGCAAAACACACTGTTATTATTTTAGATGGCAACTGGTCCGGTTGGACAGAGTGGGGCACGTGTAGCGCCACGTGCAATACAGGTATGATGACGAGATCTAGAATTTGTGACGACCCACCTCCATCTTCTTTCGGTAGAGGATGCATTGGGAACATCGATGATAAAGCAGTATGTAATACACAGGCTTGTTCAGGTAAGTTATCCACGTCACCGAGTCGTGAAATGATGCGCTTAAAATAGAAAAAACTATTATCGTAATTTAAACTAATTCTTTCAGTGACACTACTTGCAAACAGAACAGAAATGTTTGATAACTTGTTCGATTCTATATATATTTGTTTAAAAAGTACACAGATTATTTGGAAGAATAAGTTTTAAGTACAGTTTCAATATTAACTAAACATTTAGTAAAAGTAAAAATATGTCGAAACAATTTTGGTGCGTTCTCTGTGTAATAGAGTACCTATATTTTGGTGCGTTCTCTGTATAATCATTTATGTATAATAGAGTATCTATATTTTGGTGCGTTCTCTGTATAATCATTTATGTATAATAATAGAGTATCTATATGTTGGTGCGTTCTCTGTATAATCATTTATGTATAATAATAGAGTATCTATATTTTGGTGCGTTCTCTGTATAATCATTTATGTATAATAGAGTATCTATATTTTGGTGCGTTCTCTGTATAATCATTTATGTATAATAATAGAGTATCTATATTTTGGTGCGTTCTCTGTATAATCATTTATGTATATTATTAGAGTATCTATATTTTGGTGCGTTCTCTGTATAATCATTTATGTATAATAGAGTATCTATATTTTGGTGCGTTCTCTGTATAATCATTTATGTATAATAATAGAGTATCTATATTTTGGTGCGTTCTCTGTATAATCATTTATGTATAATAATAGAGTATCTATATTTTGGTGCGTTCTCTGTATAATCATTTATGTATAATAGAGTATCTATATTTTGGTGCGTTCTCTGTATAATCATTTATGTATAACAGAGTATCTCTATTTTGGTGCGTTCTCTGTATAATCATTTATGTATAATAGAGTATCTATATTTTGGTGCGTTCTCTGTATAATCATTTATGTATAATAGAGTATCTATATTTTGGTGCGTTCTCTGTATAATCATTTATGTATAATAGAGTATCTATATTTTGGTGCGTTCTCTGTATAATCATTTATGTATAATAGAGCATCTATATTTTGCTAAGTTGTCTACATATGTTTAACAGGTATACTGAAATATCTATTAAGCTACATGTGTACAAAGTAAACACTAGCTCACTATAGAGTTAGAAATGGTTAAAATAAGGAATATCTTTAATGCATACATAATTATATACCAAAGGAAAAAAGAAAACGCAACTCGGGAATTTCCGTTGTGTATTGTATGTATAATATGTTGCTGTTATTCGAATGGTACAGATTTCCTTTCGGGAAAAAAACACCAAAACCAGCACATAACACACCAAATGTCATCCCTCAAAGTTTCATTATTAGTAGGATACGCGTTTGGCTCTAGCAAGTGAGCAAACTTAGGATGTAAAATTTGCAATCGCGTTACATTAAACTTGTTCAAATTTTCAAAACGGAACTTCAACAGTTACAAAGATACTGTGATCAAAATGTCTACAGCAGCAAAAGTGTGTCCTTTCTCTAACTAGCTGTAATCATTCTCACAAAACCTCTCTCTCTCTCTGGAATATCACGTGGAATTACGCGTTGCTTTTTTCCTTCAGTATATATCAAGATAATTACATGACTATGTTCATATCCTCTCCTGAGTTTATACGTGTCCTCAGTATAAACCACAGAGTTTAAACTTAATTATAATAAGGGCTGAAATCTTAGTGGGGAAAAAATAAATTATTAGATAACATCTCCAGTATCGCATAATGAAACAATCAATAGTTCTCACTAAATATGTGATATATGGACATATTTCTAAATTTAAACAACTACTTGTACAAAGCGGGACATGTCAAAATGCATATATAGGAATGGTTACCATGGAAATATAAACCATGCGAAACAATTGTTTTTAAATTGTTTGGAGATAATATAAATTCCCATTAAAGCAAAATAATAAAAGCTAATGTCAATGAAAATTATAGAATGTTCAAAATTGTCAAAAAATGTCACATATTGTAAAAAAATATCGGGTGGTGTTATATATTTCTATTAGCTCGTGGTATCTATATTATAAAATATGTAAATATGATTGAGCTAGGTAGCTTAAACTTATTCTTTTAAACATTTTAGACATGCATGACTGTAAAGACGTGCTGGATGCAGGCGTACGTCGGGACGACGGTCTTTACACCATTTATGTTAATGACAACGGACAATTAACGCCTGTAGAAGTTTTCTGTGACATGCGCACAGCCGGCGGTGGGTGGACGGTCAGTTGAATTGAGTTATATTTACCTTACACAACACTTTGCCTTTATTCTTTAGAACTGTGTTCTTGTCTCACCTACCGATTCATATTCTGTTTCGTGACTCCGTGTTAAATGAGTAATAGAGTTGACATTAACATTATCCATGCTTACAAACGTATTCTTGAATGGAGGATAACACGTAAGAGCGTCCATCACATTTTGAGAACGTCACTTGTATAAGTGTGGAATACCCTTGGCATACGCATACGCTTGTTGGGTAACCAACTCGTTCCAGGTGTTACAGGAGCGCTTTAGTATAATTGACAAGAACCGTATCGCGGCCAGTGATGTGTTGCTATAACTTTTTATTTTGATTATTTACTAGCCTGGCTATGTTAATTGCTGTTATAACGGCACACGTTATTAAAACAGTTTGTTTGTATCGAACGAGCGTTGTCGTGTAAGAGTGTATCCGTGGCCAGGATAGTAAAGACGATTCGTCTAAAATGGTCTCGCCTCTCACCGCTGCGGGTTCGAATCCCACTGGGAGTTCGACTAGTCGCTTCTTACGGATGGAGGGAGGAATACAGTACTGGTTCTACCCATGAAATATGAGTTGTTCTGCCTCTACAAAAACAATATTTATTTTGCACTAAAATATGACTATGTTTATTCAGTGTTTTACTTTTAGAATTGCTTTATCGTAATTTTCTTCATTTTTATATAAATACGGTTGGACTCGGTATACTTACATAAACGGCAAAACATGGGATGCTGTTCGTTTTTTAGCTCTACTGGCCAAATGCCAGAGCTTGTGGAATGATGAGTTGTCCGTCGTCCGTCATCCGTCGTCCGGCCGTTAACGTTTACCTCGTTAACATGATAGGGCCTTAATTTGTTATCCGATCCATTTCAAACTTGGCTAGATTGTTGATATCAATGAAAGCTTCGATGAGTTCAAAAATCAGCTAGATCGAATTAGTAACACCAGAGTTATGGCCTTTGGTTTTTTAAATATGCCATTTTTTGCCTCGTTAACAAGATATGGCCTTCCTTTGCAATCTGATCATTTCCAGATTTGGCCAGTTTGTTGATATCAGTAACAGCGCGCGGACAATGTCGAAAACCAACCAGATCGGATTAGTAATACCAGGATTATGGTCCTTGTGTTACTGACAAATTGCCAGATTATTAGTATCAATGAAAGCTCAAACAAGTTCGAAACACATCCGGATCGGACAAATAACACCAGACTTATGGCCCTTGATTTTCTAAAATATTCAATATGCTGTATTGGGAACATGGGGTCATCTTATTTTTTATTTTGTTAAATTGTTTCTTTTTTTTTACTTTTTTTTCTAAATGTGCATATTAGTCCTGAACAAATAATAAAACATTAAAACAACTGTATTCCTTTGAACTACTACAATGACTACGTCATCGCCGCTTGCGGAAAGTGTAGCGCATACTATATTATACTAAAGGAAAAAAGAAACGCAACTCGGAAATTCGGCTATATATTGTATGTATAATATGCTGCTGTTAATCGAATGGTACATGACTGTATTCGAACTTTTCTTTCGAAAAAAGAAATAATAAAACAACACATAACATATCAAATGTTATCTCTTCAAAGTTGAATTATTGATGAATACGTGTTTGGCTCAATCAGATGAGCAAACTTAAGATGAAAGTTTTGCAATCAGTTTACATTAAATACAGTACTGAAATGGCTCAAGTTTTCAACGCGGCACTTCAAAATCTATGAATTTTTTGTCACAACATGTACTGTGATTAAAACGTCTTCAACAGCACAGTTTTGTCCTTTCTCTAACTAGCTGCAGCATGTAACCCGTTTTCTACATCTTGAGATATCTCTGGAATAGTACATGGAATTAAGTGTGCAGTATGTGAATTATGCAGTATATAGCGGAAATTCCCGAGTTGCGTTACTTTTTTCTTTTAGTATACTTGAAAGAGTATATTCTTAAGGATGGCGGGAAGTATACAGTACTGCTACTACTCATGAAAAATGGGTGGTCTGCCTCTACCACAAAAAATATCGATCTTCAAATATGGCTTAACAAGTGCTAACATTACGTAAAACACAGATCAAACAAACACATATTGTTGGGTTACACATACTTAACTTTTTTTGCGATCTTTATCTAATCTGGGAACTTTAATTTGTCCTTCGAATAAAAAAGGATACGATAGTACAGTCATGTAATTAATCGTGGTATATTGTTAAAAATGCATTTTTCTGCTTCAGGTGTTTCAGTATAGGTACAACGGCAGCGTAGATTTCTTTCGAAATTTCTCCGAGTACGAGGCGGGTTTTGGAAAATATCCGGGAGAATTCTGGTTAGGTTGGTACACATTTTTCAAACGCAAAAAATTGTTCCTATGACTAACTTGAATATATAAAGAATAATTATATTCTCTGATAACGGTATAAATAACTGAATGATTTATGTATTTCCTTTTATGACGGTATGAATGACGGAATGATTTAAGTATTTCATATCTTGATGACGGTATGAATGATGGAATACATTATCTTTTCCTTACTTGATAACGGCATGAGTGACGGAATGTTTTATGTATTTCCTTTTATGACGGAATCAATGACGGAATGCATTATATTTTCCTTACTTGATAACGGCATGAATGACGGATTGTTTTATGTATTTCCTTTTATGACGGAATGAATGACGGAATGCATTATCTTTTCCTTACTTGATAACGGTATGAACGACGGAATGTTTTATTATTTCATTTTATGACGGTATAAATGACGGAATGTTTTATGTATTTCCTTTTATGACGGAATGAATGACGGACTGCATTATCTTTTCCTATCTTTATGACGGTATGAATGATGGAATGCATTATTTTTTCCTTACTTGATAACGGTATGAATGACGGAATGTTTTATGTATTTCCTTTTTGTGACGGTATGAATGACGGAATGCATTATCTTTTCCTTACTTGATAACGGATTGAATGACGGAATGATTTATGTATTTCCTTTTATGACGGAATGCATTATCTTTTTCTCACTTGATAACGGTATGAATGAAGGAATGATTTATGTATTTCCTTTTATAACGGTATGAATGACGGAATGCATTATATTTTCACTTGATAACGGTATGAATGACGGAATGTTTTATGTATTTCCTTTCTCGATGACGGTATGAATAACGGAACGCATTATCTTTTCCTTACTTGATAACGGTATGAATGACGGAATGTTTTATGTATTTCCTTTCTCGATGACGGTATGAATGACGGAATGTTTTATATATTTGCTTTCTCGATGACGATATAAAAAGCGGAACGAATCCTGCATCGCCTTTATTAATGACAATAATCCTCCGTGGTGCCACTGAGTTCCGTCGGTGTGTTCTTAGGCAAGACACTTTACCTTAGCCTCGTCCGTCGGATGGGGACGTAAACCGGGCGGTCCCGTGTATCGGTCTATCCTCCGAGCACGTTAAAGAACCATAGGAATCTATTCGATAATAAGAGTAGGGCAGGTTCCCGGATTCCTATGTATCCTTCCCCTCTCTCTGGGGCGGCTCTAAATAACCTATACTGTGTTGATGAGCCGTTAAACAACATTCAATTCAATTAATGACAATATGAATGACGGAATGAACAACGGAAAAATCAATATTCCTCCTTTCTTGATGACAGTTTGAATGCCGATGTACATAAGGCATTGATCTGCTTTCTTGATGATGGTATGAATTTAGAAAAATTCCAGGTTTATATTGTTCCAGATCAATACCTGGTGGGCGGGACTTGAAAATCATCTATATCAAGGGCCGTAGGCCCTCGGTTTCGATCTGTTTCAAGTACCAAGCACCAGGTTTTGATCTCTCAATATAAACCAGCTGAAAATATTTTATTTTAATTTTATATATTGTTTTATCTGACATGGATTTTTATGTATTGATACACACTATTTCGAGAGATTGTACATAATACAAACAAATTAATCACAACTTGAATCTTATGCCCTGCTCGCAACATCAAACGAATACAAACATGCAGCTTTGTCCTATTTAAATGTGTTGCTAGAACGTAACGTCTTAACGGTTAACGTACGTGATGTCAGATGTTTTGATAGGAATGTTAATACCTCGCCAATAACCAGTCAATATTGAGTATTTGTTAGATGACAGCATGAACGATGGTGTGAAGTATATATATATATATACGTTTATTTTGTGTTTGTATGCATGTAACGCGTGTACACCGTTTAACCCCTGTTATAATGTATCGGTTCTTTTAAGAATCGATGCGCACTGCATGAAACCTAAACTGTGTTTAAATTCACATTTATCTGTTTTACCAAATTTTGACAAAGAAATGTGCTGCGATACCACGTGTATGCTATCACGTTTTACATTGTACTTTATTTCGTTTAAACAGGTTTGAAATGGCTCCACCTGATAAGTTCACAAAAACAATATCAGCTGAGGGTCGACGTTACTGATAGCGACGTTACATCAGTAACGGCTGGAGCAGGCTATGCGACATACACAAACTTCAGCGTTGGTGGAGCTGACAAGTTTACACTGCATGTCACTGGCTTCATACCTGGCAATATAAAAGGTAAGCTGGCAGTATAAAAGGTAAATTGGCAGTATAAAAGGTAAGTTGGTAGAAAACAAGGTAAGTTGGCAGTATAAAAGGTAAGTTGGCAGTATACAAGGTAAGTTGGCAGTATAAAAACTAAGTTGGCAGTATACAAGGTAAGTTGGCAGTATAAAATGTAAGTATGTCTGAGCCATGCAGAGTTACGTATCTTGTTCTGAAGTGCAAGATAAACATTACACAGACGAGTATATATAACATATACAGTCGTTTATACAACTATTTGGTTCTATAATATATTTAATGAGGAGGATAAATGCTTTCGTAGATTTTAATAGAGAATATATACTATCAACTGCTCTTACAACAATCTCTTAGAAGCGTGATAAGTACGTTCAGTGTCTTGTATCAAATATTATACTAGTACTTCCCAAAGCTTTAAGACGCATACTAAGTATGGTATGTGCCTAGTATAAACTATAATATATGCTATCCACAATTTAAGTATGGGATGTGCCTAGTATAAACTATAATATATGCTATCCACAACGTAAGTGTGGTATGTGCCTAGTATAAACTATAATATATGCTATCCACAATGTAAGTATGGGATGTGCCTAGTATAAACTATAATATATGCTATCCACAACGTAAGTGTGGTATGTGCCTAGTATAAACTATAATATATGCTATCCACAATGTAAGTATGGGATGTGCCTAGTATAAACTATAATATATGCTATCCACAACGTAAGTGTGGTATGTGCCTAGTATAAACTATAATATATGCTATCCACAACGTAAGTGTGGTATGTACCTAGTATAAACTATAATATATGCTATCCACAATGTAAGTATGGGATGTGCCTAGTATACACTATAATATATGCTATCCACAATGTAAGTATGGGATGTGCCTAGTATAAACTATAATATAATATGGTATCCACAACGTAACCTGGCATCTAATATATACTTTCCGGGACCAAGAATCGTAATGTGTATATTCAGTTTATAGTATATAATATATAATATCCAAAACACTAATACATGTATAAGAAGCATACTAATTATGCCATTTGTCTGGTGTCATATATTATATACTATTCACAGTTCTTAGAAGCATACGGAGTCTGGTCTGCGTCATGTATCATATACGAACATGTATATACTACAATTAGAATCATACTCAGAGTACTCTGTCCCTAGTTTCACATATATACTATCCACAACGCTGGGACTTGCAATAAGTATGGTGTGTTACTAAAATAAACATATTAACTAACCACAACTCTGTGAAGCATAGGAAGTATGTCTGTGACTAATATAAAAAATACTATCCACCACACCTTGAATCTTAATAAGCATGGCATTAGAATTGATAATTAATGTCATGTTACTGATAAATCCTCGGATCATTAATGTCATTTTACGGATAAATCCTCTGACCTTTCACTCATAAAACTGTAAAAAAACATGTCCAGGCTTGACACTCAGTCTATACTAAGTGTATATTTCTACATACCCTAAGCACATCCTAATGAAGGTCTGTTTCTAGTAAATTAAATACAAAACAAGAGGCCCAAGAGGGCCTGTGGACGCTCTACTGGCTAAAGATAAAGTTTATGCACAAGGGGCCATAACTCTTTCAAATATCGTTCAACCAGAACATGGTGATGATATAGGCAACTAACCTTGGTACTGATTGTCCCTGACAAGTTTCGTTGAAATCCAGCCAGAGGTTCAGCAGCACTAGTCTGTACAAAGTTAGTGTATTAAAACTTTTAAGGGGCCATAACTCTGCCAAAATTCATTCAACCAGAACACGGCAATGATAGGTGCAACTAGGCTTGGTACTGATCATCCCCATCAAGATTCATTGAAATCCAGCAAGGTGTTCAGAACAGACTAATCTGGACGTTTCTCTATTAAAACCTTTAAAGGGCCATAACTCTGACGAAAATCATTCAACCCGAATATGGCGATAATATGCACAACTAGGCTTGATACTGATCATCCTTGTCAAGTTTCGTTAAAATCCAGCCAGGGGTTCAGGAAAACTAGCCCGGAAAATGTTTGTGTATCAAAAACCTTTAAAGGGCCATAACTCCACCAAAAATCTGTTAATCTGAATGCGACGATGATATGCACAACTAAACTTGTTGCTGATCATCCCTGTAAAGTTTCGTTGAAATGTGGGGAGATGTTCAGGAGAATAGTCCAGGCAAAGTTTGTGTATTAAAACCTTTAAAGGGTCATAACTCTGCCAAAAATCATTCAACCGGAACAAAAGATTTGCACAACTAGACCTGGAACTGATCATCCCTAAAAAGTTTTGTTTAAATCCGGCCATGGGTTCAGGAAAACTAGTCAGGACAAAGTTTGTGTATTAAAACCTTTAAAGGGACATAACTCCGCCATAATCATTCAACTGGAACACAGTGATGATATGTACAACTAGGCTTGGTACTGATCATCCCTGAAAGATTTCAATGAAATCTGGCCAAATGAAGGCCCTTTCTTCTTAATGAGGCCAAAATATAGCATATTTCAGAAAATAAAATCAAGGGCGATAACTCCGGTGTAAATGGTCCAATCTGGCTGGTTTTCGTACTTGTCTGAGCTTTCATTTATATTAACAATCTGGTAAAGTTTGGTAAAGATCTGACACAAAATGAAGACCCTATCGTATTAATGAGGCAAAATATAGCATTTTTAACTAAATCAAGGGCCACAACTCCGCTGTTGCTGTCCGATCTGGCTGGTTTTCGAACTTGTCCAAGCTTTTATTGATATTAACAAGCTGGTAATTTTTGGTAAATATCGGATGAAAAATGAAGACCCTGTCTTCTTAATGAGGCAAAATATAGCCTTTTTTAACTAAATCAAGGGACATAACTCCACTGTTACTAGTCCGATCTGACTGGTTTTCGAACTTATCCGAGCTTTCATTAATATTAACAAGATGGTAAAGTTTGGTAAAGATCGGATGAACAATGAAGCCCCTATCGTATTAACGAGGCAAAATATAGCATTTTTAACTAAATCAAGGGCCATAACTCAGATGTTACTAGTCCAATATGAATGGTTTCAAATTTGTCCGAGCTTTCATTGATATTAACAATCTGATAAAATTTGGTAAAGATCAGCTGAACAATGAAGCCCCTATCGTCTTAACGAGGCAAAATATAGCATTTTTAATTAAATCAAGGGCCATAACTCCGCTGTTACTGATCCGATATGGCTGGTTTTCAAACTTTTTCGAGCTTTCAACGACATAAACAATGTGGTAAAGTTTGGTAAAGATAGGATGAACAATGAAGCCCCTATTGTCTTAACGAGGCAAGCTATAGCATTTTGAACTAAATCAAGGGCCATAACTACGCCGATACTAGTCCGATGTGGCTGGTTTTCGAACTTCTCCTAGTTTTTATTGATATTAACAATCTGATAAAGTTTGGTAAAGATCGAATGAACAATGAAGCCCCTATCGTCTTAACGAGGCAAAATATAGCATTTTGAACTAAATCAAGGGCTATAACTCCGCTGTTAATAGTCCAATCTAGCTGGTGTTTGAACTTGTCCAAGCTTTCATTGATATCAACAATCTGTGCAAGTTTGGTAAAGATCAAATAATAAATGAAGGTGCTAGAGTGTTCACAAGGCTTAATATGGCATTTTTCAGCAAAACAAGGGCCATAACTCCATTGAAATTATTTCGATCTTGCCGGTTTTCGAACTTGTTTGAGCTTTCATTGATATAAAGACATTGGCAAAGTTAAGTAAAGATCCGATTAATATTGAAGTCCCTAGAGTGTTCACAAGGCAGAAAATAGCATTTTTCAGAAAAACAAGGGCCATAACTCCCGTGTTACTGATCCGATTTAGCTGGTTTTCGAACTTGTTTGAGCTTTCATTAATATTAACAATCTGTGCAAGTTTGGTAAGGATCAAATAATAAATGAAAGTGTTAGAGTGTTCACAAGGCAGAAAATGGCATTTTTCAGAAAAAAACAAGGTCCATAACTCTAGTGTTACTGACCCAATTCAGCTGATTTTCAAACTTGTCCAAGCTATAATTAGTATTAACAATCTATGCAAGTTTGGTAACGATCAAATAATAAATGAAGGTGCTAGAGCGTTCACAAGGCAGAAAATAGCAATTTTCAGGGGAAAAAAGGGCCATAACTCCGGTGTGACTGATCCGATTTGGCTGGTTTTCGAACTTGTCCGAGCTTTTATTAATATTAACAATCTGTGCAAGTTTGGTAAAGATCAAATAATAAATGAAGGTGCTAGAGTGTTCACAAGGCTTAATATGGCATTTTTCAGCAAAACAAGGGCCATAACTCCGGTGAAATTATTCCGATCTGGCTGGTTTTCGAACTTGTCCGAGCTTTCATAGATATTAACAAGCTGTTAACGTTTAATAAAGATCGGATGAAAAATGAAGGCCCTAGAGTTGTCACAAGACAAAAGTTAACAACGGACGGACGACGGACGACGGACGGACGACGGACAACTCGGCATCCCATAAGCTCTGCTGGCCTTGGCCAGTAGAGCTAATGATATACTCTCTTCATATCTTAATTACGTCCTAATGCATGTGAGTTTTAGTACTGTACACTGCCTACATCTCCTTGGTACATCCTAATGAAGGTTTGTTTCTAGTACAACATAATTATATACTATCGATATATCTCAATTATGTCCTAATGAATGTGTGTTTCTAGTACTACATAATTATATACTGTCTATATGTCTCAATTATGACCTAATGGATGGGTGTTTCTAGTACTACATAATTATATACTGTCTATATGTCTCAATTATGACCTAATGGAGGTTTGTTTCTAGTAATACATAATTATATACTGTCTATATGTCTCAATTATGACCTAATGGAGGTTTGTTTCTAGTACAACATAATTATTTTCTATCGATATATCTCAATTATGTCCTAATGAATGTGTGTTTCTAGTAATACATAATTATATACTGTCTATATATCTCAATTATGACCTAATGGAGGTTTGTTTCTAGTAATACATAATTATATACTGTCTATATATCTCAATTATGACCTAATGGAGGTTTGTTTCTAGTAATACATAATTATATACTATCGATATATCTCAGTTATTTCCTAATGCATGTGAGTTTTAGTACTATACACTGCCTACATCTCCTAGGTTCATCCTAATAAAAAAAGTGTTTCTAGTAATGCACAATTTTATACTATCTACATACCTCCATTACGACATAATGGATGTGTGTTTCTGTAGAACTACACACTTCCTACATCTCCTATAGGTATACATTCTAATGAACGTATTTTCATGGTTCTAAAATTAGAATATCCACAGCTCTTATTAATTTAATACATACCATATAGTGTATGTTGGTTACCTTAATTATACTATATCCACAGTTCTTGGAATACAAAATAAATATGGCACGTCTCTATCTCGCTTCCAACCGTCCATTAATAAGGCAAATCCATACACTGATGTAACCTATGTTTATTGCAGTTGACAGATTTACGTACCACAACGGTTCCAGCTTCACTACGTATGATCGGGATCAAGATGTCTCTAGTGATAATTGTGCCATCATCTATAAAGGTGCATGGTGGTACAACTACTGCTACCAATCCAATCTCAATGGGATTTACCATACCCATGGAACGATAGATCATACGTCCATGAACATGCACTGGCCATCAAGTCACAAATCACTAAAGACATCAAAACTCTTAATAAAACCCCTTTAACCAGTTGGCTTGCGTGTAGAGGCCCCGCACACAGTTTGGTATACGTCTAGTTTGATTACTGTATCACATCTCTATTATCTTATTATGATCTACGGTGGTGAACTAGAGAGGATTATAAGACCATAAATATGCAATTACCATTCATCTCTGAATCACTAAACACATACAACTCTCCATAAAACCATTAGAGTCAATTGGATCGAGAGTGTAGAGGCCCGTACACAGATTTACAACATCCAGTAATAATGTTCAAGAATGTTGGTGTAAGTTAAAATATAACAGCTATTAAAGCAATGTTTTATTCAAAGGAATTATTTCTCAAAGTCGTTTATTGTTTGACGAATATCAGATCATTAGAATTGTATCTGTACTTACATTTGCTGTTGATCACAAGCTTTTTTCTATAATATTTGTTTCATATATATTATGCATATTCATTGGTTTTCAAATTGAAGAACAGATTTAAGGGACTGGAGGCGATCTGGAAGAAATGTGTATGTTTATCCAAATATAAATAAAACCATAATAGTGTGTTTCAAATAAACTACGAAATTTTACTTAATTGGGCCTAAAGTTTCGTCTTATTTAATTATTGCTTATGAACAAGTTTGGTTTGCAAAACTCGACGAATAAATCATAGCTTTTAATCGATAAGATTTTGAAAATAAAATACTTATTGTGAGAGAAATACAGTGTTGTGAGTTGTGTGTATAAGTGACTGCCAATTTCAACAAATAATAAAAGTTCAATTCAAAATGTAAAGACTCATATGAATTAATACGTATGACGTATACAAGAAGTGCTGCATTTAAAACCTTCTCGCCTGTCATCGCTGCTGTTTCGAATACCACTGGGAGCTCAATTTGTGAGAAAGTGCCGATTCCTACGGATGCGAAATGTATATAGTACTGGTTCTACCCAGGAAAAAGTGGGTGGACTGCGTCTACACATAAAAAATTGTCCTATACGGCCTAACATGTGCTAAAAATTACGAAAGACACCATTCAAACAAATAAAAGTTATCATGTGTGTACATACGTACGTTTGTATGTATGTTTGTAGGTATGTAGGTATGTGTGCGTGTCTAGGCGTTTGTGTGTGGCCTAAAACGTGATGTGCTGAAAATGATGTAAAACACCATTCAACCAATCAGACAACGAGAAACATATCGCAGACCTTTAGCTATTGAACTGAAGTATACTTTATTGCTCTTATTTATAAATAGACATTCATAACTCTTGCAGATCGATTCCCATCCCTTTAATAAATTAACTAGGATGCAAGCATTAATAGTTCATGGTCTACTCAACTTTTCGGTATCGACTCAGCTGGTAAATTTTAAATACCTTTTAGATATATTTTAGTAAAAAAGAAATTGCCATGATATTTTTTTCTGAAACGGTAGCTTAACACATTATTTTGGGACAAAAACATGTAAATTTGAACAAAAATCGCTAAAAAATTGATTCTTTTTTAAAAATATTATTATCATTGCAATATCAGGGAGATCAAACTTCTGAAAGTTGTCTGTTATATTCGTGTAGATAAAAATAAAAATTGAAATGAGTAAAATGTACAAGTTGACATTTTTGGGGAAATCAGCAGAAAAAGCATACAAATCGCTGATTTTTGGAATAATTATAAAAAAATATATTAACACTTCCAATTAAACAAAACAAAAGTTGTTAAGGTATTTTTATTCATCTAAAGATGTCTTGAGATATAGAAAAGGTTCTAAAGGATCAGAGATTTGGGAAAGCCGTTTTTTGGGAGGCCAAAAGTTGCAATAATAATATAAGGAGATGGAAAGTTTTGAACGTTCTTAGAGCTATGTTATATTCATGTTCTTAAAAACAAATATTTGGAATGAACAACACATATAAATTTTGAACAAAAACAAAACTGGGGCGGGGGAGTCGTGGGGTGGGGGTGGGGGGGGGGGGGGGGGGGTAATTAACAAAAAATGAATAAAAGTCGCATAGCAGAACAGAAGTCGTTATAGTATTTCCTTAAATGTAAATGTTTCATGAGCTACGTGACGTCATATGTTCCGGTACATTTACATTAGAGCAGATGACAAAACGTCCACATAACGCCGAAAAACGCGTTTTTAACTTTCCCATTGAACAAAGGCTTTTAACAATCGTTCCAGGACAACACGTTGAAAAATTATATTTGAATTGGTTTAATATGGTGATGCTGATCTTATTAAAATTTGAAATTTATCATTTCTCAATACTTTTCTGAAGAGACACATAGCAGTCTTAAAGCGTATATGCTTAAAGAGACACATAGCAGTCTTAAAGCGTACATGCTTAAAGAGACACATAGCAGTCTTAAAGCGTATATGCTTAAAGAGACACATAGCAGTCTTAAAGCGTATATGCTTAAAGAGACACATAGCAGTCTTAAAGCGTATATGCTTAAAGAGACACATAGCAGTCTTAAAGCGTATATACTTAAAGAGACACATAGCAGTCTTAAAGCGTATATGCTTAAAGAGACACATAGCAGTCTTAAAGCGTACATGCCTAAAGAGACACATAGCAGTCTTAAAGCGTATATGCTTAAAGAGACACATAGCAATCTTAAAGCGTATATGCTTAAAGAGACACATAGCAGTCTTAAAGCGTATATGCTTAAAGAGACACATAGCAGTCTTAAAGCGTATATGCTTAAAGAGACACATAGCAGTCTTAAAGCGTATATGCTTAAAGAGACACATAGCAGTCTTAAAGCATATATGCTTAAAGAGACACATAGCAGTCTTAAAGCGTATATCAAGCATTGCAATGAGCATCTCGATTTATTTATCCAGTATCACTTTGACGTTAACCCTGCTTGCATATAGTTAAATAATAATTTGAGTTTTCATATTTTCGTCTTATTCTACCATAGGTTTAAATATATTATTGGTACAATATAGTCAACAATCAATAATATACTAAAACAATTTGCTTTATAATATACTTAATATGAAATAGGCACAGCCTAGTTAAAGGGGAAATTATTTTGATAACATTTATGACAATGAATTACAAATACGTCTACTGTACACTACACGTAGATTGTTGAATGATAAATTGAATCATAAAACCAAGGAATTACTACCTACTAGTCTCATTCATATATCTTAGTAACATCAAGCTAAGGATATTGATGGGCGTTAACATGGTTAATGCCAAATAGTGAAAAATAAGCTCGATTTTCCGATGTTATGTGTACACTAATATGGACTTGACTGAAGGGCGGATCCAAGTTAAGCGAACATCACCATCAAAAATCTGGCAATCTTAGTTTTAACCTTTGCTTTTTGGATTTATAGTGGGCGTTTGTTGAGTCCTGAGTTGTTATTAAGGACATGGTCTACTCAACTAATAAACCAAGGATGTTTTAATAAAAACATCCTTTATATAAACCAAGGATGTTTTAATAAAAGAGAAGATCCTTGAATAAACCAAATGATATACATGTAGGAACCAACAATGATCCTTTCACGCACACTCTAAACTTAAATCCTGGATTTGCGTATATTACTACATTATCTACAGTTTTGGAACTTGACTAACACACGTCACATTTAAAATACTTACAAATAAAACAAAATTACACCTTTTGTTTAAAGAAACTAACCCACTAAGTAAATGCAAAATCACACACCAGAACCGTTCATCAAAACGTTATCTAGGTGTTCACGTCATATAATAAGGTATATCCAGGTGTTCACGTCATATAATAAGGTATATCTAGGTGTTCACGTCATATAATAAGGTATATGTGCAGATTAAAAGTAGAAGTTTATTGACAGATTCTTAAAATACTTTGATTTAATATGCGCACAAAAGAATTAATTCGACGCTTCTCTTTTGGAGCTTGATCTGGCTGTTTAAGGCCGTTTATATTGTCTATAAAGTTTGGATTCTCAAAATAATTAAGTTATATATATATATGCCACGTCGCCGTAGGTTTAGAAACGATGAACATCTGCTGTAAAATTTGTATTTAGGTAAACAGGGGTGGATACAGCATTTGAGATTAGAGTAAAGGAACGCAACTTTAAACACACACCCGCTTTTCGATGCATTTTCATAACTTCTCAGTTTTAGAGGGGGCATAATTGTGGTTAATCTTCGTACATAAAAGTATTATTAGTACTTGTCAATATGTTAATAATATAAGCGACGGAATTCTTAGGGCTCTGCTAATCGTAATTTCAAATATATTTTTTTCTGAATTATAACAGCTGAATACTATAAGGTGTTAATATGAATAGTATATGCAATGTTCTACTGGACTCTCTAAAACCTTAGAGATAGCTTTATAAAATCTGTTATTGCACTTAACTTGCTTTTAATGTAAAAATATGTGTATTTGCCTAGCGATTTCATTATTTCTTATATGGTCTCTTTACTGGGAATACATATTCTATTCTCTCATATACTAAAACAAACTAAGCTTAATCAGCTTTGCTGTTTTGTTATTTTTGTCATATAAGGGGCCGAAATTTGGCCAGTTTCGTTTCAACACACTCATATCACTTATAAAGGTGGTACATCTAATATATACTAAACCAAATTGCTAAGTATCAACCTAAGAATATGTCACTAATGTTCTCATTGTTTTGTGTATTTTGAGCTTGATTAGAGATACGGTTAAACTGCAAAATAACGAGTGTAAATCATCTGCTCTGATTGCATGAACATATTTTAAAACTTTTAAGTCAATGTGTTTTCTTAGAAATAAGTTATAACACTTATACAATTGGGTATATAGGATTTTATTTAGTACTTCGAATTAGTGAAGCTTTCGATGTTCCTAATTCTAAAATATGCCAGTTAAAATTATTTTGACATCATGTTTTACTAGCATAACCACTACAAATGCGTTTGCAAAAGAAATCTTCGAAATATTTAATGTTAACGCTGAATTACAGTTACTTGAATTTCAAACAATATTCAATGTAAAGGGAGGTAATTTAAGATTATCCATATTTCATTTTTTTATAGACGGAAAATCTGCGATATATGGGTCAAAATTTAATGGTTTTTTTCTATTATATCATACCAATTTAAGAATTTTATATCTTTAAGCGATCTTTGACTCATGTTATTTGTTTTATCAGTACATTTCATGTTTTTATATAAAGGGAGGGTAACTCTCAAAAGATGTAATAATTTAAACAAAAAATATTTTTTTAAAAATCTATGGGTCAAAATAAAATGCTTATCATATATCTATTCTAAAATGTATTTAAAATAAGAAAATTAGTTAAGATACAAAAGTTGATACTTAGCAATTTTGTTCAGTGTATATGTGAATCTCATAGCTTGATATGAACATAATAACGCTACATTAC
>JAWPHD010019808.1:0-34148 GCA_037043455.1 Cyrtodaria siliqua | reverse complement strand
CTGTTTATATTTTGGTGTGAATCTTGTTATTGAATGAGCATATTTGTGGAGAGAAAGTTCTGGAAAACATCCCCTGCAGACTCCATGGTGTCTGATGTGATCGAGTAGTAACTTTGAAGTGGTTTGTATATGAGCCATTTCACACTTGATTCCACTTAATACATCCATTACATGGACACTTGTCTGTAAGGAGGACTTTCTCCTCGAGTTGCACTTAATTGTCAGCCATATGCGTTTTATGATTTTTGTGAGCTCTGTTAGTAATATCTATACTCTTTATTTTATAGTTATTAAAAGGGGCACTTTAAATTGAACCCTTTAACAGGGGTTTCAATATTAAACCCTCCACCTATGATAACAAAACTGCCTTTTGATAATGGTGCCACTAAAACCGATCTACTGGACATTTGATGTTCTTTTATTAAGGGTATTCTATTTTATATCAGTGGAAGTCACTTTACCTTTTGTATACCTCCACCACCGAATGGTGAGGGGGCATATAGAGGTAACCATGTCCGTCAGCCCGTCTGTTCTTCTGTATGTCCAGAAAAGTTTGTGTGTCTATCTCCTACCAGAGTTTTCTACCGATTTTTTCAAAACTTTACAGGATGCTTACCTATGATCTCAAGATGTGCATATTGATTCAGCACCAACATTATGTATTACCATGTATTACCTAAGTTATGGCCCTTTTTTTTATCAAAACTTTACTTTCCCATGGACACATTTCTAGTCATAATTTTAAATTGACAGGAATGTCCTAAAATCTTTAGTAACTTTTCAGATCAAGAATTTTCCATTCAAATAATCTTGCATTGTCCATATTGATTTGTGGAAGTTTTAGTGGAAACCTCATTGTGGTTGGCACCAGTTCATGGATAAACTCTAGGTGCCAGCATCAATTAGGAGTTAATTGGTTAATGACCTGTGTAAGGGGAGGGCTTGAAACTCTTAAGTGCTTTTCCTGTGGAGTTTGATTTTGTTACACTTTTGAGCACTTAATTTTGCCCTGACAGAATTATTGTCTCTTGCATTATTTTTTGCTAGAAATTTATAGTTTACACAATAAGCTTTCTGCTTTTGATGTATATATGTGCTAAAATCGTATGAGATCAATATACTAGTGTATTTGCAGGTGATTGGACTTCAGACAAAAGTTATCATTTGTTTTGACACTTTCATTATCCCTGTTTTAAATATTTACGAACTTGTAAGCTACTAATTTGATAAACATGTCAATATTTGTGGTAAATATTTACCATATAAACTGACCAATACATACTTCTGTATTGATTGTTCCTAATAACTGACCACTGGACTGGACAGTACATTATGGTCAAGGTGTCCCTCAGGGCGCTTGTGATGACGTCCATTACTGCTGATCCATCATTGACCAGTAGCATTCAGTAATGAATTGACAATAATATTATATTGTTCATAATATTTTGGTAACTTGTGGATATACTCATTGCTTAATAAGGTAAAGGTGTTCATGGAA
Source organism: Cyrtodaria siliqua (assembly GCA_037043455.1). Classification (NCBI taxonomy): domain Eukaryota; kingdom Metazoa; phylum Mollusca; class Bivalvia; order Adapedonta; family Hiatellidae; genus Cyrtodaria; species Cyrtodaria siliqua. The sequence continues at coordinate 32,650 of JAWPHD010019808.1, read as the reverse complement.
TTTTGTGTAGTTATAAGGATAATTAAATTTTGGTGCCAGTAAGTAAACCTTTCTATGAAAAAAATAAATCATCTTACTCGATGTAGTTCTTTCTCCTTTTCTGTTTTATACTATATTTGCTTGAATGATTAATTATCACCATTGACTTTTTTTTATCTCAATTATTTACAGGGGCGTAGCTGTGCCTAAATCAGTGTGTAGGCACAAGGTATAGGGGGCACAAGGTCTAGGGGGGGGGGGGGTTCTGACGGTATTTTAAGCAGCAAACAATATGCTTTTAACCTGAGATTTCAAGCTTTTTTAATCTGCGATTTCGCAACAAAAACATCGGAAAATAACAGAACAGAATAACATATATTAATATGAATACTTGCTTTCTGAAAATCTCACAAAATTTTGCACAATCATGGTGTGTTTGGTCCCAAAAGACCGCGAGCGAAAACAGTTCGACTTTTATTTTCTGAAAAGACCATGAGTAAAACTTAGCATGAGCTGACCATACCCTTCCACTCACTACCCCACTGAGTTTTTCTTGCATTTTTGGCATTTTGTTTTTTTTGATTTCTGGGGACATTGTGTAGGCACGTGCCTATTATAGTGCATATAGGCAGCTACGCTACTGATTTAAAACAACAACAAAATATTTCTAAATAAAAACTCATGATCTGTCGATTATTGATCTGTTCTTTTGTTTTGAAGCCAGTTTCATAAAAAGTTAATTTTACAAGATAATTATTATATCATATTAAGTCATATGTCAAAATATTAAATATTCATACAGTTGTCACTGTTCCTGCATAATTTAGCATGCTGCAGTTAAGTGATACATTGGTGAAATAGGCGTGAAAATGTGGTATCTTTCATCATCTTGGCTCCTCATCGTGGTGTCGCTATACATTCTTACGTCCTACATTACATTTGGGTCAACATATGCATATTGTCATGTTATATATGTTTGTTACATTATGGACAGTTGACACTACATGCAAAGACAGGTGCCTTGTGGGTAATTAGTTTGTACATGTTCGTAATGATATACTGGACCAGAATGTGATCGGTTTAATCGCTACTGCTTACGACATGACCAGTCAAACTGTCTTGTATTTGTTGATGAAATATAATTGGTGTTCATGATGTTGTGTTCATGTTGGTTGGTCATAATGGTCAGTGTTTCAGTCTTTCAAGATTGACACCAGCTACCAATATATTTGTACATATTAGACTTTATAGGAAAAAGGTACAACAACTACTCCTACTTATGTGATCTTCATGACACTTCTCATTACAGGTGATATCTCATTACAGGTGATATCTCATTATTACAGGTGATATCTCATTACAGGTGATATCTCATTACAGGTGATATCTTTTTGGTCTAAAAAGAAATTCAACTTCATGAAAATCCAAGATGGCCATCATGGCTACAAATATAAGTTTATCGCTATTTCTGTAGAACTGCACAATACCTTTACCAATACTAACAACTTGTGAATGCTACTAAACTACTGATGGAATCATAGTTGCAACAGGAACATTGTGATTTCTACATAGAACGAAATTCAAGATACAGCAAAATCTGCAAAATGGCTGCTTAAACCATAAACTATCAATATAGGATATTCCCAACATCATGTTATAAAGCATGGCATTTTATTGTACCCAATGCAAATACTTCCTACTCAAATACCCAATATGTGTTTTGTGCAGAGCACAACTCAAATTGTGAACTGTTGTAAATTCATCAGTCAGTGTGTAATGGAAATAAATCAAACTTTTAACATAATATTTATTTGATTTATCATGATCACATCGAGCCATTGCCCTCAGGTGATCATTATGTCCATTATGGCACCCGCCATGAGAGGACCACCTCTCATTGTCTCCTGATGATCTTATCTCAGTTATATTTTATACAAACACATCACTCTCCCCCAGGACCTTGATTACATCAGGGGATATTTACCTATACAGTCCTGGAGACTATATTGTGTTTACTTACCCTGTACATATCTTGATAAATCTGGTTTGTTTTTCTCTAAAATTCATTCATCCTTGCAGATTTGATGGCCTGTCAATATTTTGAGCCATAAATTACTTTTTAGGTCAAGTGGTAATGTCCCATGTCAGAGCTGACGCAAGTTAATTATTTAAGACCTTAAGATTTATATAATTACCTGAAGCTTAATGATGACATGCATTATTGTTTTACCTGTGTAAGAGTGAACTTGATACAGTGACACATCTGGATTAATTCGTGGAAAATGGTACTTTTATTTTTTTGCTTTTTGTGGTAATATTGTCTAGTCAAGTGTCGTGAATTACTGAAAATTGATGTTTCTTCAGTTGGTACATACAAAAACTTCTTTCAGTATTTAGCGTCTCCGTTGCCGAATGGTTAACGACATTGCATTGTAAACCTTCGCCTCTCACCGCTGCGGGTTCGAATCCCACTGAGAGCTCGACTTGTAAGTGAGGAAGTGTCGAATCTTACGGATGGCAGAAGGTGTACAGTACTGGTTCTACCCAGGAAAAATGGGTGGTCTGCCTCCACCACAAAAAATCGACCATCAAATATGACCTTACATGTGTTGAAAATGACGTAAAACACCATACAAACAAACAAACAAATCTTTCAGTATTTGCTCAGTATAAGATTACATCAACTGCAAATCTAATAACAATAAATAACAAATGTTTTTGTTTGTGTTGCATTTATTAAATGACAACCAAAAATGAAATAAATAGATAAACACTTCCTTTACAACTATGATGTTTTTACATTTGTCTAAACATTGATCATATAAGGAGTGACATTTCAAGATATAATTTATCAAAGAATTAGAAAACTAGTATTGTTTACATTAAACACCAAACAAAAAACAAAATCCTCTCTCTGGCTCTTTAATTCTGTGTAGATGAGTCGTTAAACAACAATGTCAACAATACAATCTGTCATAAACTGTTCGAGTCCTTATCTTCAATTTTTCAAATTTTTAGAATCATGATCTGAAACCTGGCTAAGCTGCCATTTAGTAGAATAATTATTCAAATAATGCAAGAAATGAGATCAGTTTGTTCAGGTTTATTGTATTGTGTAATATGTTTGAACAATTTTCATTCCAGCCTACAATATTTGGGACGATAACAGAAGAGATAAAGAGAGAAGAAAATAACAGACTGGTAAGTGACCGTATTTTCTAACATCTCTTGGACTGTGCAGTGAATATTTTGTAAGTGGATTTCATCAGAATGATATAAAATATGCATTAATATATAGTGCTTCTGGAGGCCAAATAATTCAGTCCACAAAACGTTGTTCCCACAAATCTGCCTTTCCCAGAGAAATTATGAAATTTTGTAATATAATGTTTCAGAATGTTAACAGTTTAGGAAATCGATTTAGTTGCTATTTTTAAGGGATTTTTATTTCTGTAGAAATAGTTTTATTTCATGTACCTGTGGGGTTCAAAGAATTTTTTATTTTCCTCAGATATTTGCAAATTTCTACCAGAAATGCAATATTATTGCCATTTTATTTCGAAGAACTCAGACATTTTCTTTGACGGGCATTCTGCTGTTCTCAGTAATGAAGTTTAAAAGCATATAAAAAATATAATTGTGCAGAACAAATGGATAATGGCAGGTTGCCTTCACTAAAATGATGAAAACAGTAGAAAGGAAACCCATACCATCATATTTACTGCTTGGATGGAGTAGAACAAATATCCTGTTTTGGCTAGCAGAAAACATATTTTTGTATAGCATTCATCAACTTTGATGCTTGATTTTACCCTTTGTGCAGAAAGAAAATTGAAACCCGAATCACATGTCTTTTTATTAAAGTATGTTTGACCATTCACTTTCAGTTTGTTGATATATTAATGAAGCATTCCTCTTTTTTTTTTCTTTTTTTTTTTAATTTATAAAATAGTGAATTGCCTTTTTGTCATTTTGTCCAGTGTGTCTGTGTAAGCCAATCGGAAGTGATACCAGAATCTCGGTAAAATGGCTGATGTTTCAATTTTTTTTTAGAAAGAAGGCTTCTATACATCTTAAATAAACAAGCATCACAGATGATCTAGACTAAGTTTTGTATGGTGTGTTATTTATCGAAATACAATATACCCAATCAGGGCCAGGTTTTGTTTGATCTAAGCAGTAATTATTCTGCTTGTGTATCTATATGCCATAAAATTGTTGATGTTTTCCCTAAATCCTATAACGGGGTTGGGCTTCTCTTTAACTTCAGAAGTTGTTGATGCATTGCATGTCAGAATTAATTGTTTCAATAGTTTGTTAAGTAGGATAAACAACTCCAATGTAGGATAAACAACTCCAATGTAATATTTTGAGCCGTGTTTTGAAACTAAAGTTTTTGTGTGTGGGAGTATAAGAAAGGCAACTCCCTTGTTAACTTTCCTGTTATAAGTTCACTCAGTACAGCTTGGAGTATGCTGATCATAAACAAACTATATAGAGTGTACATTTTGTAATACTGATGTAAAAAAAACTATATAGAGCGTACATGTTGTAATACAGATGTAAACAAACTACATAGAGTGTACACTTTGTAATATTGATGTAAAAAAAACCTATATAGAGTGTACATTTTGTAATACTGATGTAAACAAACTATATAGAGTGTACATACTGTACATTTGTAATACTGTGTAAACAAACTATATAGAGTGTACATACTGTACATTTGTAATACAACAAACTGTATAGAGTGTACATACTGCACATTTGTAATACAACAAACTGTATAGAGTGTACATAGTGTACATTTGTAATACTGCTGTAAACAAACTATATAGAGTGTACATACTGTACATTTGTAATACTTATGTAAACAATTTAATTGATTGTCAGCACATTGTATAGGTTATTTCGAACTGTCCCAGAGAGTGGTGAAGGATACATAGGAATCCAGGGACCATGCCCTTCTATTGATAGATTCCTATGTTTCTTTAACATGCTTTGAGAAAGACTCAAATACACAGGACTGTCCGGTTTATGTCTATATCACACAGACGAAGTTAAGGGAAATATCTTGACACACCAAAGTTACCCAGTGGCTCAGTGAGGCCTTAACATGTTATCTCTGGATTCAGAGTCAGACATGCCGTGGTCCCCCGTGATGTAACAGAGAAATATATGTTTTGTGTTTTTCTGGAGACCCTGCTTGATAGCAAGATTGAGTTGGGGAGATAATTATATGGGTTATAAGGGTCTTCAAAATACATAATTATTCATCCTAGTACTTACTTCATATTTCTTTCCAACTTTTCAGTTTCAGACGTAATGACAAAAATATTCAATTAATTATCAGTTTGTATTAAAAATAGCCCTGCTTTATAGTTGTATACAATGCAACATGAAAGTAAAGAATATGAACCAATGTCCATTTGAATTCACTTAATTACACTTAATTGATAAATTGAATGATTTCAAAACCAAGCAGAATAGAAGTATAATGCAATAGTTGACACAGGTTGGATAGGTTGACGCATGCACTTACTCAACCCAAATTTGCTTGATGCTATCATTGGACCAAAATTACCGAACATAAATGTTATATGCTGTATAACAAGATCATTTCCAGTTTATGTTTCAGCCTATAACTGTCTTAACAATATAAACAATGCACAACAGTGTCGTCCTTGACAGGAAAATTACTGCAATTTTGCCTTTTAGCAATATTTCGTATCACTTTCCCATCTCATATTTGAATAATTTAACACTTGTTATTACAGCTCCGATCTATATTTTCTGTAAAACTGTCATAATAAGGATTCGAAGATGAAATGGAGCTCAAGTCTGTGACGTGCAGGAGCAATCAGCCTGGAAATACATATTAATATTTGTGAAAATGTGAATTACTTTGTAAATATGAGTCTGAATAATGAATAATATAGAGAAGAATGTTGTACCTATATAACCCCAGGATAGATTGAATTTGTACATTGTATTGTTTGTTTAAGGCATACATTGCAAATAGCAAAAATCGAAAATCGAAAATCCGGTTTTGCACAATACTGTCTTTATAACATCCTGAATTGTCGATTAATTTCTTTTCCTGTTAATAACAGTTGAAGGTTATAAAATACTTAAACAGAAATTAAACACATTGGTAATAATATCAAATTAAATCTTAATTAGCCAAACATTGGACCAGATTATGAAATCGGAATATCTACATTTTGGCAATACATGTAAATCGACTTTATGGACTGCCATTCAACCTTGAATTCTGGTCTTTTTCTTAGTTGACATCATAAAACAACTGTAACTGCAGGCGGTGGATTATATTCTAAAAGGTTCACATAACATTAAATGTCTTGAGATTTAGATTGAGATCTCCAGGTATTATGACTGGGAGATGTTTTGATTGGTCGTGATTCAGTACGAACAATCAAGTTGGGACGTAAGGCGGTTACCTGAGATTACCTGTGGTTTACCTGTTTTTACCTGATAGTAAAATACCATCACTGCAATAAGCATGCTTGGCTGAATGCTACTACTATGATACAGTTTTAAGACAGCCCTGTATGTGGAGTGTATTACATTATATACCTTAATGTTGTCAGAAAGTGTTTAATATTTACAAATTGGATATATAAGAAACAAGTATTTTGTGTTTGGCGAATTTGACTAATTTTTCTTTGGATGGTTTTGTGTCACACCAATGGATATATTTGAGCGGGATGTATTAAACAACAATGAGGCACCAAAGGTAAGAATTAATTAAATTAAATTAAGCAGAATTATGTAGGGTTAGGCTTGCAAAAGTTAAAGCTGAGAAAAATGTGACTGAATTTTTACTGTTGTTTGACTAGTTATACAGATTTGGGACTGCATAGCATGCATCAACTTTATTATGCAAAGCTGCGTAAATGTAAATGATATTAAACATTCTTTCTTTGATATAGCCAGTTATTCACCTTTTACCTACTCGCTTGTATAAGAAATTTAAACATATCTGAATACTCTAATTAATTTGATAGTATTGGAAGGGAAATATTTCATGTCATCAAACAACCAAAAATGATGACATAGTGTTACTATCTAACATACTGCGAAATCAGCATATTTCACCTCATCTCCAGGTGTTTCAAGTAAGAGTTCACCTTACTTTGCCAGGACATGTTTTTGGTTATCTAAATCTTTTTAGATCTTCACTAATTTATTCAGATCCATAGCTCTTTAGTATTTGTTTTGAGTAATCTTATCTTGTGAATATTTACTGGTGATGTTTGTTTTGTTAGTCATTTAAGGCTCAGCTGAACTGAGTGTGTACAGTATTTAGAACTTAGTTATGAAGACCTGACAGCTGTGATTTGTTGGTTAATTTCCATTTCATTTCTCTGACAGCCTTGTATCACTGTGTAGATAGGCAATTATTGATGTATAACCTGAATAAAATTTGATACAAAACACACTGTCAGTGCAGTTTTGCATGATAAATGCAGAGATAGGCATGAATCCCCAGCAGGTTTAAGTGTGCAAATCTTGTTATTTACAATAAATTGAATGGTGACGTAGGTAAAAGCATTTTTGCGCTTTATGCACTTAATCATTTTGATAAAAAACTGTCTAAATATGTATTTACCTTTAGACAATATTTACGTCATATTTTCTTCATATATCGTGGCATATAAATGATCCTGATACTAGAGAATGACGATTTTGAGGATTTTTTTTATATAAAAATACATTTAAGTTCATCGTTTAGGATTTCTAAATAATAAACTGAAGTAATTTGCTTTCTCCTGACTCCAGAATGAGTTTTTAGATCTTTAGAATTTCTGAATAATAAACTGAAGTAGTTTGTTTTCTCTGTAGAATTCAGAATACATATAAACAGAACAAGTTCTTATGTTCATACTATATCAAGCACTTGAGTGTCTAACCGCATTCATTCTTCTTTGACACTTAGTATGCCTATTTTTGCATGCGCATAAATAACTAATAAAAGCTAGAAATGTGAAATAATCATTTTGGTATCGTACAATATAATGTGCTTGTGTCCATCATTTCAACGATTTTACATTTTTTAAATTAATATATGAATAAAATTAATATGTGTTATGATTGCAAACACACACAACATTAAGTATAAATTGGGACACCATTAGTGTAAAGTGTGGATGATACTAGGGTTTGGTTAGATGTTGTGGATGGATTCCAACAGTGATATTACTTACTGTCATCCTTGACACTAATAGGTTTACAGTGGGCTCAAATGTCTACTGCCATGTGTCTAAATAGGCCAATGTTCCATTATTTATCAAACTGGTGGATATTATCTGTGTCCTTAATCTGATTTGTTAAGCTTATGTCTTATAATCAGTAGCAGCATCAGTTGCAGTGCTTGGTTGGTCACTTCACTTGTTTCTGTGTTAGTTAAAAATTGCGATCATTAATAGAAGCAGAGTTGCAGTGTAATAAACTATCTGGTTGGTCGCTTCACTTGTTTCTGTGTTAGTTAAAAATTGCGATCATTAATAGAAGTAGAGTTGCAGTGTAATAAACTTTCTGGTTGGCCACTTCACTTGTTTCTTCTGGTTGGTCATTTCACTTGTTTCTTCTGGTTGGTTGCTTCACTTGTTTCTTCTGGTTGGTCACTTCACTTGTTACTTCTCTTGTTTCTTCTGGTTGGTCGCTTCACTTGTTTCTGTATTAGCCATCAGGATCACTAAACGGCAGCAGCAGGTCAGCAGTCAAGCTTCCAGTGATATTATATACTCATCAGTAGCAGCCCACCTTGCAGTGATATTATATACTCACCAATAGCAGCCCAGTCAGCAGTCAAGCTTGCAGTGATATTATATACTCATCAATAGCAGCCCAGTCAGCAGGCAAGCTTGCAGTGATATTATATACTCATCAAAAGCAGCCCAGTCAGCAGTCAAGCTTGCAGTGATATTATATACTCATCAATAGCAGCCCATTCAGCAGTCAAGCTTGCAGTGATATTATATACTCATCAATAGCAGCCCAGTCAGCAGTCAAGCTTGCAGTGATATTATATACTCATCAATAGCAGCCCAGTCAGTAGTCAAGCTTGCAGTGATATTATATACTCATCAATAGCAGCCCAGTCAGCAGTCAAGCTTGCAGTGATATTATATACTCATCAATAGCAGCCCAGTCAGTAGTCAAGCTTGCAGTGATATTATATACTCATCAATAGCAGCCCAGTCAGCAGTCAAGCTTGCAGTGATATTATATACTCATCAATAGCAGCCCAGTCAGTAGTCAAGCTTGCAGTGATATTATATACTCATCAGTAGCAGCCCAGTCAGCAGTCAAGCTTGCAGTGATATTATATACTCATCAATAGCAGCCCAGTCACCAGTCAGCAGTCAAGCTTGCAGTGATATTATATACTCATCAATAGCAGCCCACCCTTGCAGAAACAAATTTTATGAACCATCATAATCAGCAGCAGTTGCAGCAACACATATCCAAAGAGTTGCCACACTGTTGTGAGATTAAGATCAGAGATTATGTTTATTTTCATTAATTGATTAATATACATTATCACAGGCCCTGCAGATGCTTTGATAAGAAATCTGGTTTGTTTAGATTAAATTCTTGGAGTAAATAGTTAACAGCATGCACATGGAATGTATTATATAACAACAGTTGGGGATGTAATTCAATTTACATATGTTCTTGTGTTCCTTGGTAAATTGTTAAGTGGATGTGGATTAAAAAAATGTCAATTACAAATCATTTCTTCCTGTTCATTTTGTAATCAACATTGTGGCTGTTTTGCCTTAGGGAGTTCTTTTATCTGCACAAGATACACGGTGGCTAACGTACGTCATAGTCACGTGGTATGTACGCTATGGAACACGGAAAAAGGTAAACAATTTCTGTCGACTCGATTTACTATTTGAATTATATCTCGGGTTATAATGAACCGAATTTATTTCGGTAACTTGCACATTCCCTTAATGAAGGTCAACAATCCTCGGCATGTGTTATCTCGGGATAATTTCTAGCCAACCTTTAGATTATATCGATTTAATCATTTTTTCCGGGGGGTATGGAACACGCTATACTTCGAATTATAAACAGAACTGACCAAATATACGATTTTCTACATTTCATATAGTTTCAAGATCATGAATGCGTACCTTATCAACTGAAATGACTTTCACAATTGTTTTTCTTGCAAACTGATGTTTATTTTGCAAGAAAATAGTCAATTGGCGTAATGCTATGGAACACACCAGTATTTATTATGCTATGGTACACACATGAAACAGAGAGTGGCAGTTTTCGCAATACATTCTGAATTCGGGATGTATTAATTTTGATTATTTCATACATATGTAGTTTCTACTGTTTTAAAATGAAAGGATAGATGTCGTTTCACACTTTAATAAACGCGTTCATTTGATAAACAGTAAATATCGGAACTACACTAGCTTTTATTTTTTAATCATATTTTCTATACAAACTTCATTTTGGATTTATTATCATATCGGCTGTTTAACAAAATCTTCATTTTAAATAATCACAAGCACGTGGTAATTCAAGGCATGTCCTCGGACAGGGGGCCTATCCCATACTGACTTGCGGGTGCAAAGTATGTTTGGCCCTCCCAACAATTAGTGAGTTTTTTATGATCTTTCGATGTGCCGACCATAATTCTGCGTCATTCTGATATCATACATAGACGATATTTGTTGTTTTGGAGTGAAGAACATATTTAATTTCATCGAGAAGTGAGAACTTCGTTATGTTACAAAATCTGTTATTTACAACTAAATAACACATTTCCTTTTTATGATGTTATGATTTTTCGAACACGTTGGGTAAGTCAGATCCCTTGTTCACGTTTTGTTCTGTAACTTATACAACTTCTATAATACAAGGATACACATACATATAATTATGATTGAGTATAATGATAAATGGCTTTCGCTTTATAATGATCACCTCACTATAAACATGGAAATGATAAAATGAGTCTATATAATTATATATAGTTACTTCCCTTGTTTACCTTCAGTTACGTCATTTACGCTTTTCCGGTAATGAAATGAAATGAGAAAAGTTTTAACTAGTTATAGTTATTTTGTCCTTAATTACGGTATACTTCTGGATTTTTTCAGTTACATTATGGATTCAGTACTCTGCCGAGTATGCGGAAAGTTGTTTGGAGATAAAAGTACTTTACGCCAACATGAACTCAGGCATTGGGACTCAGCACCATACACGTGTTGTCAAAAACAGTTTTATTCCAGCGCAAACCTGCAACGACATATGTGCCATCAACACAATGCTACAAAATTATACGTATGTATAAAGTGCGGGAAATCATTCGCTAAGAGTTAACTGAACAATAAATGTAAGATGGGACTCACCCGGGATCTGGAAGTGGTATATTCTATCAGAGTGGATTAAGAAAAATTTATGGTTATATAATAATTATTATGTGTAATTTAGTTAGATTGAAAATAAATATATATGCATATATAGATCGTGTGTTATATTTGATACTAAATGGTTTAAAACAGTTTCAGTATGTAACATATACTTATGCCATCATTTACAACAGCATGAACTGTCGTATTTATATAATGTACGGGGTTTTATTGGATTTGGATCATTAACCATTCAGGTTCCATAGGACAGTTTTAAGTGACGTGACAATGAGACTTTGTAGTATTATAGTATTTAAATAATTAAAAAACAACAACTGCAATTTAAGTTTTATTAAAGGTAAACAAATAAACTTCAAAACAAATAAAAACAATAAATCACATTTCAAATTATCACAGAATACGTAATAATTTATATAAATCGCATCATTGAACACATTTGGTGTTAATTGGTAAAAAAGAAACAAGTAAACTTCAAAACGAAATAACTCGAACAAATAAAAACAATTGATCACATTTCAAATCATCACAGACTACTTATCTCATCATTGAACACATTTGGTGTGTTAAACATAACTAAACACGTTCGACATGAAACATTTATAACAGGACACCATAAGTGTACATGATTTAAAATAAAACCCTGACATATGGTTCCACTTCTCAGCCGACATTGTAAAAATAATATAGTCTTAACATTTATTCAAATATTTGTACCTATCTTCAAATAGTTTAACATATCTTAATTGAATTAAACATAGGTTAAATTCAATTATACCTAGGTAAAATTAATTTAACCTATCTTTAATTGAATCATACATGGGTATAATTGAAATAACCTATTTAACCTATCTGTGATTGAATTATACCTACGTTTTATATATATATATTATAAACGAATTTAACCTATCTTTAATTAAAGTATTCCTAAGTATAATTCAATTAAAGATATGTAAAATATGTTATTTCAATTATACCTAGGTATAATTCAATTAAGGATGGTTAAATTCAATTATACATAAGTATAATTCAAATAAAGATAGGGTAAATTCCATTTTACCTAGGTATAATTGAATTAAACCTATCTTTAATTCAATTAAGGTAGGTTAAATGTTTTGAAGATAGGTACAAATATTTGAATATATCTTAACTTGGTGTTGTATAACTAAGAGCTGAGCAATCAGCTAGTACAATTAAATCTCTGATAACAAAAACAAGTGAAATTACACACCCTAGACAAAGTGAAAACATGTATAACAATTCAACAAGAAAACAAAACTATACCAAATCAATTGATAGACCCGTTGTATAAAAGAGTTTGCGTATTATTTGGCGTATAATGGATATTATGCAAGTTATATATAAATAATAGTTCAGTTTAAGGTAGTTTGGTGGATTTTCATATGTTCCTGCATGTACCTGCGAATGTACGTCCTTTTGCATACTGGACACTTGGACCCTGAGAAGATGTGAGTTTGCTTGTGTATCTTCAAACTTTGTTGGTTTTTAAAGGACTTTTGGCATATATCACAGTTTACGAGTTCTTCCAAATGTAACTTCATATGTCTCGACAAACTCGACTGGTGCCGGAAACACTTATAACATGTGACACATTTGCGATTTCCCTGACCTGTGTACATTGATTCGTGGTCTTTCAATGCCCCTTTACTTTCAACATTCAGACCGCATACTGAGTATTTTAAATTTAATTTACCGGATTCCCTTCTTTCATGTCGGTTGAGATCTGCTTGTAAAGCGAATAATTTCCCGCACTTTATACATACGTATAATTTTGTAGTATTGTGTTGATGGCACATATGTCGTTGCAGGTTTGCGCTGGAACAAACCTGTTTTTGACAAGACGTGTATGGTGCTGAGTCCCAATGCCTGAGTTCATGTTGGCGTAAAGTACTTTTATCTCCAAACAACTTTCCGCATACTCGGCAGAGTACTGAATCCATAATGTAACTGAAAAAATCCAGAAGTATACCGTAACTAAGGACAAAATAACTATAACTAGTTAAACCTTTTCTCATTTCATTTCATTACCGGAAAAGCGTAAATGACGTAAGGTAAACAAGGGAAGTAACTATATATAATTATATAGACTCATTTTATCATTTCCATGTTTATAGTGAGGTGATCATTATAAAGCGAAAGCCATTTATCATTATACTCAATCATAATTATATGTATGTGTATCCTTGTATTACAGAAGTTGTATAAGTTACAGAACAAAACGTGAACAAGGGATCTGACTTACCCAACGTGTTCGAAAAATCATAACATCATAAAAAGGAAATGTGTTATTTAGTTGTGAATAACAGATTTTGTAACATAACGAAGTTCTCACTCCTCGATGAAATTAAATATGTTCTTCACTCCAAAACAACAAATATCGTCTATGTATGATATCAAAATGACGCAGAATTATGGTCGGCACATCGGAAGATCATAAAAAACTCACTAATTTTTGGGAGGGCCAAACATACTTTGCACCCGCAAGTCAGTATGGGGTAGGCCCCCTGTCTGAGGACCTGTCCTGTATTACCACGTGCTTGTGATTATTTAAAATGAAGATTTTGTTAAACAGCCGATATGATAATAAATCCAAAATGAAGTTTAAATAGAAAATATGATTAAAAAATAAAAGCTAGGGTAGTTCCGATATTTACTGTTTTTCAAATGAACGCGTTTATTAAAGTGTGAAATGACATCTATCCTTTCATTTTAAAACAGTAGAAACTACATATGTATGAAATAATCAAAATTAATACATCCCGAATTCAGAATGTATTGCGAAAACTGCCACTCTCTGTTTCATGTGTGTACCATAGCATAATAAATACTGGTGTGTTCCATAGCATTACGCCAATTGACTATTTTCTTGCAAAATAAACATCAGTTTGCAAGAAAAACAATTGTGAAAGTCATTTCAGTTGATAAGGTACGTATTCATGATCTTGAAACTATATGAAATGTAGAAAATCGTATATTTTACAGTTCTGTTTATAATTCGAAGTATAGCGTGTTCCATACCCCCCGGAAAAAATGATTAAATCGATATAATCTAAAGGTTGGCTAGAAATTATCCCGAGATAACACATGCCGAGGATTGTTGACCTTCAGTAAGGGAATGTGCAAGTTACCGAAATAAATTCGGTTCATTATAACCCGAGATATAATTCAAATAGTAAATCGAGTCGACAGAAATTGTTTACCTTTTTCCGTGTTCCATAGCGTACATACCACGTGACTATGACGTACGTTGGCTACCGTGTATATACACTGGTCAAAATTGCTAACCGGTCATTTTATTATTTGGAATATTATATCAAATATTGTATATTTTGAGTTGATATTTCATACAAATAAATATGAGCAGCAAACAAAACAATCAATACACTTTGTAACTTCAAAATCCGCACTTCCGGTCTCGTGGCTTATTTTGGCGCGAAATCGCATTATTCTCCCGTGCTGCACGAGGTAAGATTTGAACATGTGTTTGTGTTCTCGGAATTGTTTATCGTTTCAATCCCAAACAAAAACTTACTAAAAATTGAATAAAAAATGCGTCGCATGACAACGGAAGAGCGTGGACGGGCCGTCGGTATGATTATTGCTGGTACTTCGATTCGGCAGGTAAAGGACATTGCGTAATTTGTTCATTTTTATTAATTTATTTAATCGATTTTCTACGTTTTATTTTCTCTTTTTCAAGTCCAGTATTGTGTATTATAATATTCCTCATCCTTCCGGCAGGTTAGTTTATTCATAAGTTTACTTGTCTGTCCGTCCGTCCGTCCGTCCGTCCGTCCGTCTCTTCGTTTGTTCGTTCGTACATGATTCTGTCTAACCATGTTCATTATTTCTGAAAAAGTCGCAAGCATGAGTTGTTTTATATGTATAGGTAGCCAGAACAGTCAACAGAAGTTTTTCAACAATTCACGACCTTTGGCTCAAGTACAATCGCACCGGAAGTGTTGGTGATCTTCACCGAAGGCCAAAAAGACGTGTGACAACGCAGCGTCAAGATCGCTACATCCTTGTAACACACCTTCGTAATAGAAGAATAACAGCGACTGATACTGCCAGACGTTTAATAGGCGTCCATAATAGAAACTTGAGTGATCAAACCGTACGAAATCGACTACGGATCATGGGATTGAGAGAGAGAAGACCTTTTGTGGGATTAGTATTGACTGGAAGACACCGGCGAATTCGTCTTCAGTGGGCCAGAAGGTATTTGAGGTTCACCAGAGCAGACTGGGCAAATGTCGCCTTTACAGATGAGTCCAGATTTAATCTTCAGAAGTCCGACGGTAGAGAGCGAATTTATCGACGACTTGGGGAACGATATTCGGATAATTGCGTCAACGAAAGATTTCATTTTGGAGGAGGGTCAGTGATGGTTTGGGGAGGTATTAGTTTGCACACTAAAACTGATATGGTGGTTGTTCGAGGAAACCTGAACGCAGACCAATACCAGCAACAGATACTTCGACCAACGCTTATTCCCCATATTCGCGCTAACCGTGGGATGACATTCATGCAAGACAATGCACCTTGCCATACTGCAAGAACTACCCGTCAGCTACTTCAGGGCAACAACATTCGAACAATGGAGTGGCCGCCATGTAGTCCGGATTTAAATCCAATCGAACATGTGTGGGACGAAATCGACCGTCGTGTGCGACAGTTACCAAGGCAACAACATATTGCTGACCTCACAAGGGACATAGTCAATGTTTGGAATAACATACCTCAGCGTTTTCTACATAACTACATAAATTCCATGCGACAACGTTGTATAGCTGTTGTACGCGAAAACGGCGGTCATACGCGATATTGATTTTTGTAAATTTTGAAATTACTGGTATCTATGAATTTCGATAAAATAAACTTCTTTGAAATTCATAAAATACTTTGCTTTACTGATGTGATTACTTATAGAACATTTTTCAATACATTTATTTCCAATTTCACATATATTATTTTTTTTCTGAAACAAATAAATAAGAAAATAACAAGTGATCGGTTAGCAATTTTGACTAGTGTATATCCTCGCGTACAAAGGCATACAAAATGGTATAAATAATGTAAACTTTTTTGTTAATTATGGTCAATACCGACATCCGTACAGATTCAGACACCATTCAAATGCTTATTTCGCAAAAATGACATACTTCTTTTACTATATTTAGCTATAAAGTTAAATCTAGCATATACTAGTGTTCCGTGGTAGTAACAATGAAATGAACTGACGGTTCTGTTGTCGCCTTTTCCTCCGTTTTCTGGCGCTCGTCATTTTCCAGCTCCATTTTCTATCCGAAGATCTACGGTGACATAGACGTGACATGTGAAAAAAATAATTTATCTCGTGGCCACGACTTATTATCTCGTGGCCACGACTTATTATCTCGTACTCCTAGGAAGGAAGGAAAGAAGGAGCTTGCTGGATATATCGATCTAGATACTGGCCAAATGGCCGGGCGATAAACTGCTTTGCGGACTTTTGAAAAGTTCTGTATTCGTGCTCTTTGGCCCTTCATTTACTTACCTGACCCTTATCATTTGTTAGCTCTATTGGCCAAAGGCCAGCAGCTTATGGGATGGTGAATTGTCCGTCGTTTATCGTCTGTCGTCGTCAGTAAACTCGGCCGTCCATGCACCCAGCAAGTTGAAACTTGCAGGCACTCTGCGCGCCGCTGGTGTGCAGAGACGGGCACAGTTTGGCGGAGCTCCTTCGACGCTGCGCCGATTTATTGGAGAAAAACCCTAACCTAGCCCCAATGTACCGTTGAAGCTAGGGTTAGGCGAGTTGCACGCTAACCGCTCGCGGTAACCACAGTCCCATGGGGAGCACACAGGCGAGGAACGCCACGCCCCGTGAATTGAAGGCACGGGAAACAAAATGTGCATTTATAAACAAGATCTCATTTATTCCGCCACACGCGTAAAAATGTTTTACCACATTTGGAATGGCTAGCCATGCCAATGTTGGACCGACAAAAATCCATGATGTCATGTTGGAACACATAGATGCCATGTTGGACAACATAAATGCCATATTGGACCACCCAAATTCCATGCCATGTTGGAGCACCTAGACGCAATGATAGACCCCATATAAGTCGTGGCAACGACATAATAAGTCGTGGCCACGACTTAATAACTCGTGGCCACGAGATAAATTATTTTTCTCACATGTCACGTCTTTGCCACCGTACTTATCCGTTCATATTCAGGAAACGTATATTTTATCCATGAAAATTCATTCTGATCATGCACCGTGTAAGTCCTAGAGTTTATCATTACTGCCCTCATGTTCAGTTTATCTCTACCATCGCATTCATTTCCACCACTGCAGATGTGTTGTTCGAATCGTCACTTTGTGCATTGACATTTGTAGCTTGTTGGTGCTACGTTTCTCGCCACTTTTGGAAGAATTATCTCGCACTTACTGCTTGTCCTTGTTTTTTCAATTCAAATTCTTTCATTCCAAGATTTTACATGTGTAAAACAGCAATGGATATAATATATAATGCAAGTTCAACTGTAAATGGTAATCGTTGTGGTAGTACAGTGAGAGACAATGATGATAGTGCAGAGCAGAACTGATAGTTCACAAAACAGTCAACAGTCAAATAAGAAAGTATGATGTAAGTTAAGAGAGATAGGAAAGCTATTGCACATTGGAGTCAGAGGGGAGACAACTGAGCATGTATAGACACGTGTATATTTAATTATATTTCATTTTTCTCTCCCTTTAACCATCTAGACTTAAACTATAATACAAATAATAGTAACATATTAAATATTTAATTATGGTTAATATTAAGTATCGAATTTAAGTACTAATATGTAATATGAATGATCTTTCCGTCTGGTAACTACATTGCACGGGGCTTCGACATGCTGTGTATAGGTATTTCAACAGTGATTCAGTGATACTGGAGTTAATATTTACAGGTAGGAAATTAAGATTTTACCATAAGTTTCAATGTTTATGTGTTTAACGGTAAGTTATTATAACACATCATTCAACATCCGCCTTATTATAGTGCCCAACATGTACACAGGTGGAGATATAACAGGTAGAGATACCCCCAGTATTTATACCTTGACACATACTACGAAAACGAAAGCTGTCAAAAGGTATTGTCGGGGTGCCTATGTCTAAGTAAGTGGTATTGAAGTATTTTTTTTAATTAATTTAAAAGTGACTTGTGTATAACAATATAATATTACTATTGAACATTCTAGAACTTCGTAGTTTTACAAAATACACATGTAATATAAACAGAAATAGGCTAAAACTGCTTCAATATGTATTATAAATCGATACACAAGTATACATTTTTCAAAATAACGTCAATGAAGTTGTGTAATTTTATTAAATCTGTCTTGTTATTTTGTGCTCATAAGTTGTTGAAATTTTAATATATTTGGACGTGTATATTAATACGGTTTTAAGTACTTTTTCCTTTGTTCTATACAATTATTACAGGTCAGAAGGTAGTGAAATTCATCCCCTATATCTTGAGTGTTACATATTATGCAAACGCTTTCGTTTAATGGTTTGCCATTCCATCTACCTGTTTCGACAGGAAGTCTATGGTTTCTTGTTCGGAACTTTATAAATTGCCTACATTTATAAGTAGGTACAATAAATATATATTTACATTTTCCAAAGTTTGATTTCAAAAGGATGATATATCAACTGTTGATATCCATTTTTGCATATAAACATGATAAAGGTCTTTAAGTTTTTGGTTTGCTTATTTAACCAGCCAGTTTGCGTTTGTGAAACTTTGGGAGTACCATATTACCGAAAAAGCTAATGTACAAAGTAGGTTTTTCGGCGCCAGCCGTTTAATCTGGCTTTTGGCCTCGCAGGAGGTGTGTCTGTGTAAGCCTATCAAAACTCGAGTTGAAAGCGATGCAGAAATTATAAAAGCCTACAGTGATTATTAAACTGAATGCTGATTGGCTAAATGTGTCTGACAAGGCCAAAGGAAACTAGTTGATTTGTTTATAGAGTGTAGTTGTTGATAAATGGTATATCGTTAGGTGATTTGTTACGGTGTACTTCAATCGTGACAGAAAAGGATGAAGAAAGGAATAGAAATGCTGAAATTGCAAATAAATTATTCTGTTTTCTTACAAAGTGCGTTAATTTTACATGGTAACTGGTAATGAAACCCTATTAAAAATTACATATGGCCGTGATTTCTTATTCACGTGATTTTTCAAGGTGCCCGAATCTCTGAAACCACAAGGTCTACAGCTTTGATATTTTGCGTGTAGCATTATATAGTGTCATTTACCAAGTTGTACAAATGGTGACACTGGGGTCAGAATAATCCCCTCACCGGGGGTCAAAAGTTGTACATAGAAATATTAGGAAATACATTTAAAATTCTTCTTTTTTGAAACCACAAGGTTAGAGCTTTGATATTTTGCATGTAGCATCATCTAACAGAGTACACTTTGCCTGTAGATCGATTCAGGCCCTCGTGGACCACTTGGGCCCTTTGAATATTTTAACAATGGCCTTCCGTAATGGAAGACACTAACTTGTTTTGTTCAAATTCCCCGTACTGGCACTGCCGTGTCAACTTTTATCGGAGTACCGATAGAAAACGTTATATTGCTCTACTCTCTACCTTACATTTCGCTATTAAAATTATTTCACTTCATGACCATCAATCACACTTATACATTGTGCTTCCCCAAACGCGCCAACTATCCTTTTTAAAGATATTTCTTGTTTTATATTATTTATCCATGTTGACTTTATCTGTTTTGCGTCTGTCAATGCTAGTACGACGGAATATGTTAAAGAAGATAACTTATTGTAATCACATTGTCTTATTGTTCGTATTTCCTGTATTAACTATAGTTCTGGACCTATTATTATCAGGCTTTTCCTACCTCGGCTCCCTGTGTTCCCGTACTTTTGAAAGAGACCGTGACCTTTCACACAATGCACGGATTTGAACCACTTGGTCATAAATAGCTGTGTATTGAGACTTTTATGCATGTGTTTCGGACTTACTTTCACTTGTGTTTTGAAATGAAGCTGAAATTAACTCAGATGTAGAAGGAACAGCAGGTAAATTTGAATGTATGCCTCCTTGTGTACCGTTTATTGAAATTGTGTCACGTGCTTTTGCCACCGATCGCACTGAACATCTATGTCTGTATTAGTGTGTATTCTGCTGTGTATCGTGTAATCACTGGGTATCTTCCAGGAGCGGTTAATATTAAGCGAATCTACCTGATTGCTTGTAACATATGTCTTAATCTGCAGACCTCCCCGAGCATGAACTGACTCCACATTGTCTACGTCCATTGAGAAATATGTGTGGGCCATATTTATTAATGGATTTCTGCTGTAATTTGATTTTTCAATCGAGATTAGCGGGCATCAAATGTCTCTGTGTTATTGTACAGTAGTTTTCTAGTGTCAACGATCTTTTCTGTGACACTCCCACTGGGTGTAAACCCGGTATCAGCGCAAATAGATTCTCGACGAAAACCAGTCACGGTTGCTCATTGACAGTGGTATCGGTTTCGTCAAATAGTCAATGATTCTCAACGATGTGTTTACAAACATGGATCTTGGATGAAAATGGTCAGCATTTTACTTTTTAGAGAGTTTTTCACGCGAAATACATCCTTATATACGCTAATATGAGTTAACTATTTATGTCTAATAGCGTGTTTTGCATAGTTTCTATATAAACCACATTTTATACATCTATTTATAAAATGAAAGAATTCTTAAAAACTTCAAAACGTATAGCACTTTCATACATTATGTTTTATCAAAATATGTATACAAACCAGTAGAAAATAATAATTCATATTATTTGTCATAGGTTAAAAATATATTTATTTTTTTAAATGCATGTCACGGTTTCTCCCTGAAAGTGTCACGGCATTTCAACGACAACATCTTTAATGTAACGGTTACTCAACGACGATTTTTCTCTTTTCAGAGTCTAACTAGCAGATGCAAACATTATTCTCTGTGGTTTTCATCAGGTACATAAGCGGTTAGACAATGTATCGAAAGTCACAGGGGCAGGAAAAGACAATAATATAGACAGTTGAATCAAATTACGGGATTAATCATAAAACTATACCATTTAACATACACGGAAACGATACATAGTGTGATTCATACCAACTGTATGAATCTACGTGCGTACACTTAGCTGCCTACTTTTCAGTAGGAGAACAATTTAAAACTATGATGGGGTGTCGTATTGACTTTGTAAACACCATTTGTTGATATTGCTTATTCTAATAGGTGATATCACTAAATGATGTTATTAATAAAAGACAATACATCAATTCATGCGGCTTGTGTAGGCTAGTGTCAAAGACTAGTATGACGCTTCTAAATCTTCATATATCAGTCATACCCATCATATCTTTATTATTTATTTTTAATATTCCATATGTATGCTATTTTAGTGTAACCAACATACTACAATTTTATATTCACTGGTGTACTCGTTAAAGTGAGAGAGAGCATGAAATGAGACATTTGGAAATCGCCGAACACGATAAATACAAAACATATTGCAGTCTCGGTTTAATTGAGACTGTTCATGAACGGTAGTGAAAATGCTTGCTACCGTTTATGCCCTCTAGACCCGGGTTGAGCATTAAAATTAACCTTTCGATTTATTAATCCAGTATTATTTTGACTTTGAACATACTTGCATATATCTAAATGCAATGCTGATTGTTCAACTTTTCTTCATTATTCTACCATGGGTTTGAATATATTACTGATGAAATATAATCAACAGTTAGTAATATGCAAAAAAATAATTTGCCTTGTACTATTCTTATAATTAATATTAATGATTAAACAAATGCATTTGTTATGTAAACAAACTAAGCTTGTCTAAACTAGATTGCCGTGTGTCCCTTTAAGGTGGACTCATCACTTTCATCTTCCATAGATGTACTAACATCTACTTCCTTTATGCAAATAAGATCCTTCCTGAAAAGAAACCTCCATCACACTCTCAAACCTACTGGTATCTACGATTCCCTCCATTAAGCAACCCTGTAATTGTCGTAGAATATCCGTGACACTGTAAGGGAGAAACCGGAACATTAGTTCAGGACACAGTGACAGATTTATACAATGGCATTGTTATGCCGAATAACTACATGATACAGGCCGTATTGACTTTTCGTCGCGCAACCGTGACTGGTTTTCGTCGAGAATCCATTTGCGTTGATACCGGGTTTACCCCCAGTGACTTCCACGGCTGGTAATCAGTGGAGCTACCTCCGTTTGGAAGTATACGCAACAGTGCTCCATCTCCACTTCCGAGGTAGTTCCAACGCCAAAAATAAAGATAAACAGGGTGGGTATGCTTTGCTATTTCTTAGTTAACTTCTTTGAAATCGCTTATTTCTCTTCGTGAAACATTCTCCGTGTTATCATTTTGTGAACAGGCAATATACGAACACCAACTGGTTGATATTTGATGTGTTCATGTCGTTATTTAGCGTAAATAGGCAAACAAATGGGGAAAATCTCGGTGGCGACGATCGAGTTGAGAAAAACTGCACAGTTCCAACGAGCTAAAAGTCCCTGTCGTCAAATTAGGCATCTTCGAGACAAGTTTTGGGCCGCGTAAGAAGCTTAAACAAAACCACACGGAACTGCATTCCCGGATTTTCCATATCAAGGTCAATAAAAAAAATAACAAAGAAATAGCAAAGCATACCGACCTTGTTTGCTTTTATTTTTGGCGTTGGAAATACCTCGGAAGTGACGATGGATCACTTTTGATATACCTCCAAACGGAGGTAGCTCCACTGTTGACCAGCCGTGACTCCAGAATATAAGAATGCTTTGGCGAATAAAAGTTCAATATATATAGATATATGACAAACGTTTTAGTTTTCTAGCGTGAATGTCAAAACGTGTTGACACGATCCACTCTTCTACTCGTCTGGGCGATGCCCAGACCCATAGATCTCATTTTGAAACATTATGCCTATCTTGTTTCTGTTCAAAATAGACATCCTTTTCAAAAAAAAACAATAAGTTTATCAGGTGTGAGATTATGGTAATTGAAATCGAAGTTCGATCTACATGTACTATAACGTCGAGCGTTGAGTATCTGTCATTCAACTGTCATACGCCATTGTTATTTCTACTTCCATAATTACCCTTCCGACATTTATTTTAGAGCGTTTTTCAGATGACGATTGTATGGCAACTGTTCCATGTTCCGTGTCACGTATAACATATACTGTATATCGTTTCCTAATCTCTCTGGGTGTGGAATTTATTGATAGAGATTTCCTTTTGATGGGTGTAATTTTATTTACAATATGTTGTCAATTTGAGCACTGAAGACAGGATATTAGCGAGGTTGTGTACACTTAAAATCGGATTAAGCTAACCAGTGGACCATACTGCCTACTGACCGTTCCAAGTCGGTAATGCTTTCTGTACTACTCTTTGTGTTGTGTATATATAATTAATTTGCTGTTTGTGATATATAATAGTGCAGGGGCGGATCCAGGATTTCAGCTTAGGGGGGGCGTAAGATTTTGGTAAATTTTCGGGTCCGTTTCTAGCCTCATAAAACGGTTGCGGTAGTGCATTGATAGGGTAACAAAGTCCGTTTTCAAATAAAAGGAATTATCAATGTGTTAATTAAACCACTCATTAGCAATTATGCGTCGAGCAAGCGAAGCGAGCGAAAAAAAATTGTTATACTGAGGGCGTGCATCGAAATTGTTTGATATTTTATCTACAGTAACATGGACATACATGTATGAATAAAAAAAGTCCGTTTTCAAATAAAAGGATTTAACAATGTGTTAATTAAACCACTCATTAGCCATTATGCGTCGAGCGAGCGAAAAAAAAAATTATACTGAGGGCGTGCATCGAAATTGTTTGATATTTTATCTACAGTAACATGGACATACATGTATGAATAAAAAAAGTCCGTTTTCAAATAAAAGGATTTAACAATGTGTTAATTAAACCACTCATTAGCCATTATGCGTCGAGCGAGCGAAAAAAAAAATTATACTGAGGGCGTGCATCGAAATTGTTTGATATTTTATCTACAGTAACATGGACATACATGTATGAATAAAAAAAAGTCCGTTTTCAAATAAAAGGATTTAACAATGTGTTAATTAAACCTCTCATTAGTCATTATGCGTATAGCGAGCGAAGCGAGCGAGAATTTTTTTTATACTGAGGGCGTGCATCGAAATTGTTTGATATTTTATCTACAGTAACATGAACATACATGTATGAATAAAAAAAGTCCGTTTTAAAATAAAAGGTTTTAACAATTTGTTAATTAAACCACTCATTAGCCATTATGCGTCAAGCGAGCGAAGCGAGCGAAAAAAAAAATACTGAGGGCGTGCATCGAAATTGTTTGATATTTTATCTACAGTGACATGGACATGTATGAATAAAAAAAGTCCGTTTTCAAATAAAAGGATTTAACAATGTGTTAATTAAACCATTCATTAGTCATTATGCGTAGAGCGAGCGAAGCGAGCGAGAAATTTTTTAATACTGAGGGCGTGCATCGAAATTGTTTGATATTATATCTACAGTAACATGGACATACATGTATGATCCGGAATTTTTAGGGGGGGCGCGCGCCGGGTGCGCCCCCCCCCCCCTGGATCCGCTAGTGTAGTGCGGACCTATAGTGATATTGCGTTTTCTCATTTTCATCCTCATTACATGGTCCGAGTATTAACTATTATTATAACTAGTATTATACCCCGTCCAACCCCTTCTCCAAGAAGCGAAAACAGGGTTGGCTGGGGTATTAAATAAAACCTTAATTCGGCTTAAAATGTTTGCATATCGTAAAATTAAAACATTTAATAGGTAATTTTAAACAGGTTAAACCAATTTTTTTCGGTAAAATGTTTTTAAAGGTGTTTAACTGTTGAAATATCCGTTATAAAATCCTGCTATTACTAAAAGAAGTTTTCATGTCGCTTAATGGAATTAAGGCGGGACAACGTAATGTCCAAATAACTTAACATTTGACTGCTAGCCTACAATCTCTGTCACCACCACCACCACTTGCCATCATGTAAATATTCAAATTAAACTGTCGATAAATAAGAAAGAAACACTTTTGCAGAGCTTAATTTTCACACGTCAGCCATTGATCGCTGACCTTGACATATATAGTTGAAAGACGGCGAGCTTGTCGATTACTAAATCAGTCAGATGTCATGAAAAGCAACACTGTATATCTTACGTATACACATACAGGATATAAATCCGACTCCCAGAAAATGTTGGAAATAAGGTAAATGTTTGAAATCTGTATACCTGCTCAGTTAATGATTTGGCAATGTGGTGTTCACGTGTAAATGTCTTCCCAGTGAAACTTGAGATAGTATATTTAATATAGTTTAAACACTATATGTAACATGGTGACATAAAATTAATAGGAATCGGTCTGACCCGATAGTAATGTCTGTCAACTGAATAAAACCTAGGCGTTGGTACTTAACGCATGCCAAATAAGCGTGGCACATTTATGGAACGCCGAATTGACATAAACTCAATTAATTGAACCTCTAATTAATTACAAATTATAAATCAGGTGCATTTGAAGAGAGGTCTAACTCAATTGAAGAGAGGTCTAATTCAATTGAAGAGATGGTCAATTCAATTGAAGAGGGGTTTAATTCAATTGAAGAGCGGTTTAATTCAATTACCGAATTAAACCTCTCCCAATTGAATTATACCTCCCTTCAATTAAAGCTCTCTTCAATTGAATAAGACCTCTTCAATAGAATTAGACCTCTCTTCAAATGTACCTGATTTTAACCTCGGTCTAATCTAATTTAAAGAGAGGTTCAATTCCATTGAAGAGAGGTCTAAATCAATTGAAGAGAGGTTCAATTAAAAACTACTGAATCACTAATAAAATAAAATATAATGGTTTCTCCCTAGTTTAACGCATTCAAGGCGCGAAATTTGAAACAACCACAGAAGCTAAATAAAACAATGGCTGAAAATGTTAAAGTAATGTAGGAAACTTTCATATAATAAACATTATTTGTTTAATGAAAATAACGAATTCTAAAACATCAGATTTGTTTTATTTGAATGAAATAAACACATAATACGACTACTCGAGGTTCCTTAAAAGTAAATATTGAAGAGAATTGTTTAGTTTGAAAGAATAGAATAGACTAGCGCTCGTCCCTCGTTTGTTTACCACAGCGAATGCCATTGTTTGCTTGGGTAAAAGCCGAGTCATCGAATTCACAATGTATTCATCAATCATTTGCGACAGCTACAGCTACAATATAGTGGTCAATATATTATCAGCCCTCCACCCACACCCACACACCCGTTCCAACACCCGGCGTTTCGCCATAAATCTTCATTTCAGTGTTTACTTTTCACTTTTCCAAAAACGATTACTAGTATCAAGGAATGATGCTAACAATGGGATATTAAAGTGGGGTACACAAGAATTTTTTAGAAACAACTTAAATTGTAACATTGTTCCAGATAAAACACATCTATCAATCAAAATATGATGTAAGAACCAGTTTGTAAACTTTCAAAATACGATATAGCTAGGACGGAATCGGACGTAAAATGCTGCAATTAACCCTGGCACGTATTACTGTTCAGAATGAATTTCTATGCAAATAAGGGATAATGTGTAGGCTCATTCATTATGTTTTGGCCATGTAGAATAGAAAATATTAATAGTTGTCAAGTTTAAGTCGGAAACCTAGACCCCCATAAAAAGCCTGATGAACTCCCTTTAATAGCTTACGACAATGCCGGCAGCTACCATATAGTATGGATAATATAGAGGCCAATATGTCAACCCAACACTTCATCATCAATCTTATTTTGAGTATTTGTCTTAAACTGTAACAAGAAATAGAGTTTAATTAACATTGTTGAAATGATACGGGAAATAATTCCTGAGTGAGAAAGATTCTAACGATATAGAAACGAGTGCGTTTTCGAACGAGTTTCTATATCGCAAGAATATTTCTCACGAGTGAATTATTTTCCGTATCACGACAAAAATGTTAATTAAACTATATAATATATATTCTGTGATGAATTTCTTTCCAATCGTCTTTTGACACAAGTATTCCTTCTTCTGTCACTCCTTTGGCGACAGCGCGGAGAAATATCATGACGTCAATTCGTGACGTAATATCGTGACGTCTATCGTTTAGTTCATAACATTTGGCTACTGTGCTATCTTGCACACAAGGCGAGATCATTCATGACGCACGGGAACGCAAACACGTGGATAGACCTAAGGGTTCGGCTCACTTTTCTGCAGTAGTTTAACGCAAAATAGTCCCATTATCGGCGTAAAAACCTCTCTATTTTTGCATGTTTTATGCTCGATTTAAAAGTATTGAACAGTTATTTTGTTATTTTCTTTGTGTTATCACATTCGTTTCATTCGTATAAAAAAAATCAAATCGGGGATGATTTGGGAATAATAACTCCATATCTCAGGATATCGATTTTCTACCATTTTTTAGTTCATTTCAAGCCGACAAAATGGCGGATTTTCAGGTTTATTCAAAAGGGAACTATTTTTGACGTTGTTATGCTGTTGTCAACGGAGCCATCTGGCGTAGGAAAATGACGATCTGCTGCTGGACTGGATAGCACAGTAGGGGAAGGGATATGTTATAGATTTTCTCAAACTGGGAAATTTCTATAATTCATCACAGAATATATGATATATACAGATAACATAGCTTTACCTTTGATATGCAATTTATTTTTTGTGATTTCAGTGGGTGGGGTAGTTTAATATGCACTTTTCAACAAACAGCGTTAACATATACCTATATTTTGTAATTGTTCAAAGATGTAATTGGTATGATTAAATAAGGTCTTAATAATGTAATACATCATTAACATGTCTTATTCCAAATAAAATGCAGCAGCTACAAACAACTCTAAATCCGGTGTTTTATGAAAAGCGTAAATACAGGAGCTATTAAAAACATATTTCCCCTATCTATATTTTTCTAGACATTTTTGTGATTTTTCGAAATATATGTCGCTATCAGAATATGAGTTCTGTTGCAATTATTTTGATGTTGAGTGGTAAAATTTCAGAATAGAGTAGATATATATCTACTTAAGTTAAAGAGATATCTTTATAGTACGCTTAAAGAGATATAGTTTGTACAGTTATCTCATATTACGTCGGCATATTCCAAAAGGGGTATTATGAAATATTATAGGTTATTGAATTTGTATGGCTAAATATTACTTGGAACGTGTTGTTTTGGCAGTCGTCCTGCGCCAAAACAACGAGTTCCAAGTAATATTTAGCCATACAAAATCAATAGCTTTTTTATTGTATACTTTCATATTGTTTTCGATCAATGTTAATTGCATGCCTATTACTTTTCATTGTATTTGTGTTATTTTTATAGCTTTCGATGGAATTCCTATCTTGTCATTCAGTTTCATTTTTTGTGGTTGATTATTTTCCGCGAAAACTACGTCGACGTCATTCATTGTGAAAAGGGTATTATTCGTCGCTTATCTTCGTTTTATATTCTATCCCATAGTTATGGACGAGGGGACTCCTACACGTGACCCAACAGCACGACGAGAACCTGGTGAGTTAGAATTTAATTTAATTGGGTTTTAAGGCGCACCAGCACATGTATGGTTTTATGGCGCCTAACACAGACAATTCCTCCATAGACATCGAGATAAAATATGGATAATAGGCCTAGAACCTTCTCAGCTACAAAACTGCAAATTCTAAATGCAGACGCTCCATTTACGCTGGAGTCATGTTTATTGTTTTTCTGCCATTGCTCTAGTGATATGAGCGAGATGACACCTGAAACAATACAGTGTTCATGATGAGGGGAAGGCGGGTTTGTGTGTGTGTTGGGGGGGGGGGGGGGGGGGGGGGTTCTACCGCTCTGCCTTCCACTCCAACGGGATATGTAATGGCTCTATTCTTTAAACTAATCGGGGTCCGCTGGAACCACAAGGGGCTCCACAACCTGGTGAGAAATCATTTATTTGCATGGTGAGAAAATATGTTTATAGGCTGTGTATAGGAGGAAATTTTGCAACATGTTTAGAGCTTAATAGCAAATAATTTCACTAACACGAATTGTACGACTGTTAATGAATCATCAATGTAAATCTTATTGACATTAATGCATTTAATCAAATACTCGTACTCGTGATGTGCAAGTAAATTATACAACAAAAAGGTCTGGTCCTGATAATACCAAAAATCTATAGATCTATCTTATAGAAAACAAGGCTAATTATATATAGTAAAAAAACAACGGACGTAATTTTGTTTTCCGGTTTAGATAAAAACTGTCATTTTGGTAACTGTTACAGATTTTTCCAACTTCAAGTTGTACTTTTGTACTTAATCCTAAAACAGTAATTCACACGTAATATGTGTGTTCCAGGCTCATTATTCCGGAGACACTTGATGCATAGCTGGCGAACGACACAGGCGTTTGCAAACGGAGAGCGTCTAGAACAGTTGGAAGAAGAACTGGTGCGGGCCCTACCGACACTACAACCGAGGCAGCATGGTGCTCCAGGTCCAGTGCGTCGCCAACACAGAATTAGAAGATCCACAACCGACAGGCGAAGAACTAGCTGCCTGCGAGTCAGAATAACCGCACTTGACAGTCCGACAGTCAGGTCTACTACACAAGTGAATCTGGCAGTTTTAAAGGAAAATGGGCTAGGTGATTATTATTTTTACTTATTTGTATGACACCTTGCATTCAACACCTAACATTCCATCAAGAACTCGTATTCCTTATTTCTTCAGAATTTCGCTGACTTCGAATTCATGTATTACATGTCAGGTGCCTGAATGTCCGGAACTAAAAATGACGCTACTTATTAAAGGGTTTGTGAAGTATATACCTTTTCAAAACGTAATGTGGTCTCAAAATATCCAGCCCCGTCATTACGGTGAAGAACCAGGGGTCTTCCTTTAAGTAAAAATATACATTGAAAAAAACTAACGCGTAGTTTCCTGTCAATGTTGACATTTTGCTATACCAATTCAAATTTGGTAACATGGTATATTAGCAAGAGTATGATAGTGAGCCTTTGAAAACAGCCAAACACGATACATACGAAATATTGCAGACTCGGTTTGATTGAGCCTGTTCATGAGCGGTAGTGAAAAATACAAGCTACCACTCACGCACTCTAGCCCCGGTTTGAACAAAAATATTTATAATCAACAGTAAATAATTTAAACCATCCCGAAGATGGCATGCATATGACGGTGGGCATGGAGTTTATTAGCCTCCCCTATGTCGTACGGCGTATGGTCCCCGTATCTAATAAAACATATATGCCCCCGAAGAGCGTAATAAACATAATGGAATTTAGTTTGGAGCAGTGGTTACGATGCCAACATTTGTTTACTTTTTTAGATTTGACTCATTACTTTTGAATTAAATTGATACATAAAAATAAAATAAAATTATACTCTGGTGATATCTCTATGGTCGGTCTGATAATTAATACTTAATGTATTGTAGATTTTATAATGGTCGTTTCGTAGCTGTTTATTTTAATTTAGCCCGAAAGTGTATCCCCGCCTTTAAATGGAACGGGATAATTGAAACACGATTGATACAAGTCTGTATTAACTAATGCAATATGTCTCTGTATTTGAAGGTTCAAGGTATTTAACGTTCAAATGTTTGGATAAATAAACATATTCATGTTAATTCTAATGGGTCTTAATGGTTCTTCGCAGTGCGTATTGCGGCATTGTTTAGAATGTTAGTTTGTTTGAATGGTGTTTGACGTCATGTTAGGCCACATGGTGGTCCATTTTGTTTGTGGTAGCAACAGACCACCCCATTTCCCCCGTATAGCTCATGTCGATCATTCATTTATGTAATAGAAGTTTCATTTTAAGTTTTTGAGCGGAAACCGTTTTTCTATGTTTAGTGACAGCGACCCTGATCTTGACCCAGTGACACCAAAAGCAATCCTTAGCTTCCATTTAAATTTACGAGTTGTATTTGTACTTATGGCCGAGACGGTGAAGACACTGAACTACTGCCGTTAGACTGGGTAGAGGAACAGCTGAGGGCACACATCAGGGCAAAGTTTCCGCTACTAGACGATGTTCCGTTTTCGATTCTATTGGGGAAAAGAGGCGGTCATCTGTCAGAACTAGAGACATGCACCATCAGCTACATAAAGACGCAGATTCCATCAGGCTTCGCAAGGCTATGGATAAGACCACTTCAAGAGCTGACACACCTTCCGATGGGCACACCTACAGTACGTATTTTATTAGATTGTGATCCTCTCTTTAGATGAGGAAATGGATTATATCAAGCAACTATAGATATCCTATTACTCATTTGATTTGATTATATATTCCTGGTCAAAACTCGTCTGTATCATAGTTCTATAACACCGGATTAACATTATTTATTTCCGACCATCTTAGTTTTATATAAAAAATAGTAGAAGACTTTGAGCTTTTGATCATCGCTAATGACCGTAAAGAAGTTATTTTACTATATTTGGGAATATCAATACGGTACGTCAACCAGTATATCTTCATATATTAAGAAATATAATATTTTAATTAATATATCCAGATCATAAGAAAACTAGCTGTTATCATGTTTTATTTTAATAAATAATGATATGAACAATATCATAACTAGGAGCATAGTCACATTAATAGTATAGTATAGAGAGGAGATATCGTGTTTCGAAGTTTATAAAAATATCCAGTAAATGTATCACTATGGCATGTTCTTGGTTTATCAGAATCGTTTTAAATTTAGGTTCTGGCTCGAATACCGACGGACACATCACCACATAGGGATGAAGTATTTCCAGACCCAGCATCGCCGCCCCACATAGATGTTATACAGGTCACCCCGCCCCGCATCGTTTTGCCAGTGGTAAGTCTCGAGCTGGAGACGTCGGCAGATTTGAGGGTGATTAACGAAATGGACAGAAATGAAGACGCCGAACCTTCGGATGCAGCTAACTCTCCACAACCGAGTCCACAACTGAGTCCATTGCGTTTAGAAGTAGACGACACTGTTTTCGAAGGTAAGCATCCACGAATATGGTGTTGTGTTAAAAAAATCACACAGTTACTCTAAAAGGACCTCTAGGCGAAAATCATAAATAGTGATACATA
>JAWPHD010019807.1:17500-30000 GCA_037043455.1 Cyrtodaria siliqua | reverse complement strand
GGTATCTGTTTTTCCATATAAAATATCAGAACAACCAAAAGATATTGAACGAATTAATTTGATCTTAATATCTGAAGACACTGAGGTTGAATCAGAGAACGAAGACGATCCAAATAATGAAGAAGGAATTATAGATGACAACTATAACCCTGATGATTATTCCAACGAACCAAAAAAATTAACAACAAAATATCACTATTGCTGGATTAAAAATCTGAATAGACTACTCTGGGACCAAAACAAACACCATGATCAAACTTACTTCTGCGATCGTTGCCTTCACGGCTATTCTGGAAAAGGACTACTTACCAAACACAAAGAAGACTGTGATGGTATCAACAAAAATTCTTGCAGAATAGAAATGCCGCAAGAAGGTAAAAAATCACATACAATTTAAAAATTATCAAAATCAGATGCATGTGCCTTATACAATATATGCTGATTTTGAGAGTATAGTCAAACCGCAATCAACCAAATTTGGAAAGAAATCTGAAATTCAAAATGTACAAGAAGCTTGTAGTTTTGGATACCAGGTTGTCAGATATGATGGCAAAGCTGAAGAACCTGTTATTTACAGAGGTGAAGATGCTGTTGAAAAGTTTTTAAAACATCTAGAATGTGAGAAGAGCAACATTAATAATATATTTGCTCACCCAAAACCATTAATCATGACACAACAAAATGAGGAAGATTATGAAAAAGCAACACACTGCTGGATATGCGAGAATGAAATAGGTAAGGAATGCAAAAACTGTAAAGTAAGAGACCACTGTCAGTGTACAGGTGAATACAGAGGCGCAGCACATAAAAACTGTAACCTGAAACTGAAAATAAAACCAGGTAAAACAATTATCCGTGTTATATTTCACAACCTCAAAGGATATGATAGTCATCTCATCATGCAAAAAATACATAAAATGTCAGGTAATATTACATGCATCCCAAACAATGCTGAAAAATACATATCATTTAGCATAGGACAACTTAGGTTCTTGGATAGCTGGCAGTTTATGGCTTCGCCTCTAGAAAAATTGGTTAAAGCAACAGACAAATCTGATTTTAAAATTACTAAAAATCAGTTTGGGGAACAAACAAATTTACTTTTGCGAAAAGGTGTTTACCCATATGATTATATGGACAGTGTGGAAAGATTTAAGGAAACGCAATTACCACCTATAGAAAAGTTTTACAGTAGTCTCAAAGATGAAAGTATAAGTCCCGAAAATACGAATACGCTCAAAAAATATGGAAAGAGTTTAACTGTAAAACTTTTGGAGACTATCATGATTTATATCTAAAAACTGATGTAACTCAGTTAGCAGATGTATTTCAAACTTTCAGAAAAACATTTTGAATACATATAAACTCGATCCCTTGCATTACTACACAGCACCTGGATTATCTTGGGATGCTTTACTTAAACATTCAAAAATAGAATTAGAACTTTTGACAGACATTGACATGCACTTGTTTGTAGAAAAAGGAATGCGTGGTGGAATTAGTATGGTATCAAAACGATATGCCAAAGCAAACAATCCACATGTAGCTGATTATAACCCTAACGAGGAAAACAACTTTTTAATGTATTTTGATGCAAACAATCTTTATGGATGGGCAATGAGTCAGCCACTTCCATATTCCGAATTTAAATGGGTTGACTTAAAAACATTACAAGAGCTAAGAAAGATAAAGGATATTTTCTTGAAGTAGATTTAAAATATCCTAAAGAACTACATGATAGTCACAATGATTATCCACTTGCCCCTGAAAGATTAAAAGTAAATAAAGAATGGTTATCTGAGTACCAAACAAATTTATTAGAAAATAACGTTATGACAGAACAACTAGTACCAAATCTTATGGCCAAAACAAAATATGTATTACATTATAAAAATTTACAGTTGTATTTATCATTAGGCATGGAATTAACAAAAATCCACAGGGTGCTAGAATTTAATGAAAAACCTTGGATGGCATCATACATAAATTTAAACATAGAACTTAGGAAAAAAGCTAAATCACAATTTGAACAAGATTTTTACAAGCTTATGAATAACTCTGTATTTGGAAAAACAATGGAAATTTAAGAAAGCGAACTGACATAAAATTAATAAGAACTGACGGCTCTGAAAATGAAAAGATAAGAACAATAATAGCCAAACCCAACTTTAATAGGCGTATAAAATTGTCAGATGAATTGTCAGCAATACATGTAAACAAAACAAAATCAACATTAAACAAACCAATTTATGTTGGAATGTCAGTATTGGATTTATCAAAGTACATGATGTATGATTGGTACTATAATACCCTAAAGAAAAGGTACGGAGATAACTGTACTTTATTATACACAGACACTGACAGCTTGCTGGTAGATATCAAAACAGAAGATGTGTGCAAAGACATAGTCGAAATGAAAGATGAGTATGATCTAAGTAATTATCCTCAAAATCACCCAATGCATGATGATACAAACAAAAAAGTATTAGGTAAAATGAAAGACGAATGTGCTGGTGTTGCTATAGCTGAGTATGTTGGATTAAGACCCAAGCTATATTCGATTTTGAGAGCGGATGAACAACTCATTAAAAAAACAAAGGGTGTAAAAACTTATGTAGTTCAAAAACATATAAACTTTGAAAACTACAAAGAAGCACTATTCGATAAGAAAAAGTTTACACATGAAATGAATATGATGCGATCAATAAAACATCAAATATACGGCATAACAGTAAACAAAGTAACACTGTCACCATTTTACACTAAAAGATACATTCGAGAAGATGGAATTACAACTGATGCATATGGTTTCTATAAAAACTTATGAATTTGGGTATCAGCAGGAACAATAAGTAATTCTTCTTTGACAAATCCTCTCTGTGGCGCTGGTAATTTCAAATAATAAACTCTTATACCTTGCGTCACCATATAACTTTTAATCTTGTGAATATCTACACTCCACATTGGATCAGTTGCTCTGCGTCTTCCACCTTCCTGTTCCCCGGGTTGATATAAATATCTTACACTTGCATTCATACAGATAGGATCACCTTTTAATGTTTTTGTTTCAACAGGAGGGGGCTTTTTTGTTTCCACATTTATTGCTTTAACAACTTCTGGTAATCTTTTTACCCACTCTCTGTTGCGTTTTTGGGAATCTATTTCCTTAGCATACTGATAACCAAACAATCTTTCAGCTAATGTTCTGTTAAATCTTTCCACTAAAGCTTGGTCTCTGTGTATTTCTGTTCTGCCCCGTCTGATATTTACATTATGTTTTGCCATCAACTGCGATACTGCACCCATAAATTCTCTGCCTGGATCCACTTGTAATAACTTTGGATTTTTCAAATGCCGACTGTATATTTTTTCAAATGCTTTAGCAACTTCTTTACTATCCTTGGAAGTCAGTGGCTCTGCTTCTTTGTATCTACTCGCAATATCAACCACACTCAATGCATATTTATATGTCTTGCGGCCACGACCAAAGCCAAAAGTATCATGCGGCAGAAATAACAAATCAGCTTGATGCACTCCATTCTTAGTAGAAACATCAAACCTGGGTCTGACTATTTTCTTTGGTGCGGGTAAATAAATCTGCCACACAGCTTGTTTCTTTAAAAATTCTAATGTCTGTTTCTTACTGACACCAGCCTCTTTTGCCAATTTTTTAACTGCTGAGTAACCTTTCCAAAATCCTTTTGGGCTGTAATAAATCATTTTTTCTACTAAAGATTAAACTTTATATAACTATAAAGAAAAAATGGAAATCACAACTGCACGATTTGATGAACTGCTTGAAGAGAAAAATCAAAATAGCACAAAGAAATGGACAGACTTGGAAATAAATAAAATATACACTATTACAGATACGAAAATAGTAGATACTGAATATGGTCCATCCATGGTATTGACATTATTAGACAACGGTGAAGTATGGGCGCCTGATCATCTCAAAAATAAATTAGAGAAGAGTGCTAAACCACCATATTATATGCGACCACTTGGATTGAAACCATGTAAAAACAACAACAAAAATAGGTATCATGCATATGACTTAGTTTTTTCAAAGTAAACATACTTAGTCATTCCAAATCTAAAGTAATTATAGTTTTAAACTTTTTTTTTATGAAATCAATTTGTACGCCACAAATCCAGTTGCAGCCATGCCCACCACAATAAACGTAATTTCTCTATTCTGTTGATCCGGAGATGGTGTATAAAAATCACTCAACTTGGGCTCCGGTTCTAAAAGCAAATGTTTGCCAGTTGTATAATAATACTGTTTCATAGCTTGGTCCACACCATCAACAGTCTACTCTGCATGATGCTCTTTTTTCAGTTGCTTATTAATACAATCTAATCTCTCTGTTCTTTTTTTATACCACGCCACTTGTGCTGCGTTTAATTGTTCCACTGCTTTGTCATGCCTTTGTCTTTCCTCATCTGAATGACTTCCCATTTTTGAAAAGAAATAATTTGAACCGCTAAATGCCAATGCATTTGTTAATGCGCCACCGATCATCATTGCTACTGCACTTGCCATTTTTTTATATATATTTTTAAAATTATTTCATAATATCCGCAGGAATAATACCTTGCTTGATCAACATATCCTTTGTAGCCATTGCTAACATTATATCCACAGACAGCATCCCAACATCTACCATATTAAAATCCACTTTAGGGGCTGGTCTTTTTAGTAGTTTTCTGCCAATCTCAGAATATCCAACAGTTAAAATTGTTTCCACTCCAGCGTGATACATCATATTTACAATTTGTTTTCCGTCAATACTTGTTGCCATTTTTTTATATTATTTTTTATATTATTTTTTTTAAATAAATTATTAAAAACAATCAAACGGGTCTTTTGGTGCAACATGAACAGCCACAGGTTGCACAGGTTGCGTAGCAGATTTCTTGTTATAAATATACAAACATAACCCAGCAATGCCTACTAATAAAACCAGACACGGTGGAATATAATTTTTGTATACGTTTATTTTGATTTCTGGTTCCTCTTCATCTATTGTTATTTTTGTTATTTTATTTTCATCTTGCTTTGCAGCATCTTGATTTGCAGCATCTTGCTTTGCATCTTGCTCTACCAAACGCTTTGCCTTTCTTGCCGCTGCTCCTTTTTTTCCAGCTTCTATTCTTTTTGGATTTTTTACTTTTAGTACAGGTATAACTTCACTCTCTTGGTTCTCCATCATTTATATTATCTATATTTTTATTTTTATTAAAATCAATATGTCTAACAGTTGTTAGTATTGCTGTAAATGGCGCTAAGCACATTCCATACCTGTAATACAACTCACAACAAGCACTTGTCAAAGCATGATTAATAAATGGGTCTTCCTCCAAATCTTCTATCAGCTTTGGTGGATTGGTTACATTAAAATAGTTTGATACTCCCATCACATACAAGTTAATAAAAGAATTGCCTAAAGTCTTGGTCATGCTTGCCCCAAGCCTTGCTTCATATCTGCAGTAAAGTTTGTTAATTTCATCCGGGGGCATGCTATCTATATTCGTGAGTTGTATGTCTTTACCCAAATATTGACGACTACCGCCGCCAGCCACTATGGCTGATAATCTTTCTTTTTTTGTTTCTTGTTGCTTTGATTCATCACGTTCTGTAAAACCTTCTGATATATCTTGTAATAGTTCTTCCGCATTCATTTTTATATTAATAATTTTATTTTTTATATTGAAATAAATATAAAACACAAAACAACCAGCTGCGATATTCATGCAACTAGTAATTGTTAGAATTGTTAATAGCATTGTTATTAATATTGCTATTTTTTTTATTAGCATTGTTAATTTGCCGCAAGCATTGCTATTAACATTGCTACTTTGCTATGAGCAATGCTATAAGCATTACTAATTTACTATGAGCAATGCTATAAGCATTACTATATTTTTTGATATTTTCATGTCAGTATTGCTATTAACATTGCTACTTTGCTGTTAGTATTACTATTAGCAACAAAGCAATGCTGTTAGAAAAAAAAGCATTGCTGTTAAAAATTATTCAACCCAATAACCAGTTGGTTGGTCAGTCCTCAAAATTAACTTGGAATATTTAGTCTTAGCTAAAGCTTTTCTTATTCTGGTTCTCTCTTCCAGCGTCGGAAAAACATCATTCTCTCTCAAACAATTTTCATAACTATCTCTGTCCTTAGTGTAAAACATACACAACCATTTTGCTTGCTCCCTTAAATCTTTTAATACAGAATTATATCTCTGTGAAATAACCCACACTGATTGTTTGGCGTGGCGACCAGAGAATGCCAACTCTGATAACATATCTTTTTTCTTTGTTAATTCTTTTGTGGCGGAGCAATCATCAATGATGTATAATGTGGGCTTGCCAGCATATTGTTTGAAAAATAAACGCAACAGTTCTTGCAGCATTTCTTTGCCGTTGCTAACGGGATTGACAATTTTTTTTTTTATCTCTCGGGTGTCTTACATCACCTATCCAGGATCTATTTTTATAGCCTCGTTCCACTCTATGGTTGGACACAATATAATTATATGTTCAAAAACTCCAACATACTCTTGTTCAAGTATGTCAAGAACAAACTCTGTTTTGCCGCAGCCTGTCTGACCACAGATAATGGCACTGTGGGGATATTTAGGATATTTAGTATCGTGTTTCTTTGAATCTTCCATCTTCGAAATTGATTTGCGCATCTTGTATTATATATAGATAAATATTTAAAGGTTGATCTGCATCTGCTTTTTTATTTATTAGTATCGTTATGCCTTCACTGCCGTTTTCTATTTTTCTTCCACTGCCGTATAATAAGTTGTCATCACATGTTCTAAGGTCAAGCCACAAAGCATATGATTTTGTTAAATAGGTCTCAAGAGAAACATTGGTAAAGTTTAAGTCCCTCGCTACTATTTCTGTCTCTTTGTTTCTTTTTGATGTCAAGGCAAAATATTTGTTGATTTCATCCCAATGTTGATATGCCCTCATGCCCTGACTATACAACTGATTTGGTACGCCCTCTATTGACATTTCAACCTTTTCAATCATTGGGTTGTAATAGGTTTCTGTGCTTGTTCTTTCTGGGTCTTCAAACAGCATTAAAATACCTTTCATGCTCTGTGCTGGTACATTAATGTTGATGTTCCAAAGGGTTTCAGATTTGTTTGCTATTATTTTTCTATGTCGCAAGATACGATCATACATAAATACTATCTTACCATTGATTTGCTGTCTTATTTGTCTGGATAATTCAACATCACTAACCATATCAAATTCCAAGCAGATATTTTTCATTACATAAGATGCATCAGCATCACTGCTTTTGATAACTTTGTTATAATCGTTAAACGTTAATTCATATTCTAACCTATCACCAAGCCCCGCTTGATAAAATGGCATATGACTTTCTAACATTTCAAAGTCCAGCGGAATACAAAATCTATTTCCAAAAGCTGCTGCTATAGCTTCATCTTTGGTGTCTGAGCTGGGCCTCCGCTGTGATTCGCTAATGTCGCAAATGGAGAAAGAAAAGAAAACTTTGCGATGTTTTTGAAGCTTTTGCGAAAATGATTTGCGAAAGAAAAATAAAAGCCGATATTCACATATTTTCAATGCTGTAAGCAGATATGAGCAACTGCTACACAGCGTTCTTATTGGACATGTGCAGTGTAACAGTCTAAATAGAAAAGTGGACTGGTTCAATAAACTACAAGAATAACGTTCGCTGGCCAATAAAAAAAACAATAAAATTATCACAACCAGTCAATCGATCACGCGTGTATATTGTGGATCATTGATGCTCGCAAATATCAACATTTTGTAAACAAACTTCCTGACACTCTCTGAAAAGATAATTGATGCAATTAAGTAATAAAAGGATTAAGACAACACAGCTTGATATCGGGGTTTAAGCTCTTATACAAACATCGGCGAGCGTGATATAATTGATATCGGGGTTTAAGCTCTTATACAAACATCGGCGAGCGTGGCGGACGATCAAACAACGAAAATGAAACTATGGTTGATGTTTGTTATTGAGTGCAGCAAACTTTGTCGGGTGTTGAAAATTAAAGAAATCGAAAGTGATAACATGTTATTTTTAGAAATAAATAATATTATAACAAAAGATGAGATCAGAACAATGGTTTTAATTGATTTAAATACCCTCAACGT
This sequence comes from Cyrtodaria siliqua, assembly GCA_037043455.1. Lineage (NCBI taxonomy): Eukaryota > Metazoa > Mollusca > Bivalvia > Adapedonta > Hiatellidae > Cyrtodaria > Cyrtodaria siliqua. Next base: position 21,821 of record JAWPHD010019807.1, on the reverse strand, counting down.
ATAAGCTATATCAAGATGTAAAACTGCCAATACTGCAATAGCAAACATGGCTTGTAAACGTCCGCTAGATTCAGATTTAGTTCTAGACATTATCATAAAACGTCACATGGATACATTTAATATTTATCAATATTGATTTTTACATTTTTTTATTTTACTTATTCAATATCGGGATAAAATGAAAAAAAATAAAATAAAAATAAAAACAGCATAAAAAAACGTTGAAAATTAATGATTATCATCCCGACGTTAACTATTACTGAACTAGATTTAGATTATGAAAAAAAAATAAATAATAATTTAGATTCTTGTTCGACTCCACCTTCTATATTTGCCAAAATTCAGAATTCACCTATTAGTCCTAAATGAATCAATGCATATGTGCCGTTTATTCTGAAAATGACTCCGTTATATGGTGAAAATATGGCTCCAACTTTGGCTCTTATTTCTCAAATGTGGCTCCTTTTTTTTTCCATTTTGCGAAAGTAGTTGCGAAAGAAAAAAAATACACAGGGGAGGCCCTGCTGAGGAAGCATCATCTGCACCGACTCTATGTTTTAACATGTTTGCTTTACCAATACCTTGGTAAGCTGTGTTTAATCGTTCGGTAGGGCTTTTCCATAAATCTACATAACAATGATATATATCACTGTCATCTATTGACATGACTTCATTGCCACTTATTCTTATTGTCATTTTTTTCACAATTGCTCTACCCAGATTCTGGTATAGAGTAGCGTTGACGTCTGTTCTACTTTTAAGTTCTATTTCAAAGGCAAGACGAGCAGTACGTGGAACTATCACATCATTAGTATTTAGATTGGGAAATCTTACAAGCAGTTGCTGGTTTTGGTCTATTGTTGATGGATTATTAGTTATTACTACACTTGTGCGGATGCCCTTGGCACCATGAGGTTCTCTTAGTTTTCTATGAGGGTTGAGTTTGTTTCCATAAGCCGACATTGTTTTTATTTTTTAAATATATTTTTTAAAATTAAATAAAATAAACAATGGCTGAGGGTGGATTTGAAAATCCTACGTTCGATCCAGATGAAGAAGACGATGCCTGGATAAGTGAATTACTTCCTGACGAACCAGAATTTACACAACCTGGCTCAGAATTTCAGAGACAAATTGTAAATGAAAATAATAATATTGATCAGCTTCAAGGAAAAGATAAAACAGAAGAACAACTAACACAAAAAAAGTTGTTAGTAGATCAATTTTTTACTGAAGTTAATGCTGAGATCAGCGGAATTGATTATAAAAATGATTTCAGAGTGGCTGAGGACGAAAACGGTAGAACAATGTTATATGCAGTTCAGTTTGGAACGAATGATGTTCCACTTACCTATTATAAGGGAAATAATCCAAACGAATCAATCAAGTTTTATGTGCTTGACACTCTACTTAGAAAACATGGCATTGACTTCGTAAAAAATAATTTAAAAATGTATGATTATTTAGTTCCACGTGAAAGAAAGGCTCAGGGCAGGGCAGAATTAGCAGCCTTGGCAAAAACAAAAGATACCATCGCTGCAGAAAATATACCATTGCAAACTTTTTCAACAACTGAAGATGTACAAAATACAGTAGATGCTGTAAATATAATTGAGAGTAATTTGAGTAATATAATAGATGAAACTCATCCTAAAACTGCTGTTCAACCGGAAAATCTAACACTGCGAGAGATACGAGGTTTAGATAAGAGATTACAAAGCTTCCGTGGAGAACTTACTAATAATCTCTCAAAGCTCACTGAGCTTGATAAAGACATAACAAACCAAAAACAAAAATTAGAACAGGTTAGCACCCCCGGGCAGGAGGATGAGTTTCAACAAGAGCGCATACGTGACAGAATAAAAAAATTATAAGATGAAAAAAGTGCACGACTTGAAGCGGCGAGTAAAAACAAAGAAGCATTACGTAGTCAAATAAACAGGATAAAAGAAACTATAAAAAAGGTGTTAAAAAAAGACAAAACATTGGGTGAGAGAATAAAAACATTATTCAGAGAGCAAGGTATTACTATTGTTAGTATTTTGACTGCGTTTGGTATGATTATTGGGGTATTAGTTGAGACCATTATTCCTACAACGGGAGGAGTGACTGCGCCAACTCCAACTCCAAAACCTGATCCATCAAGTGTAAAAGACTGGATAAAAAAACAACTATTTAATCTTGGTAAACTTCTTGCCAACCTAGCTGGTAAAGCTGCTGCAGCACTTCCAGGAGTTATTGGTGCAATGGTATCATGGCTTTTATCTGCAACAGGTAATGTTATTAATTGGCTTGGTAACAATCTATGGGCTTTGCTTGTGTTTGTTTCCGGGTTGTTGTATGTGGCAGCCAAAGAGTGGTTTAGTAAATCTCGTAGATAAGTAAAGCAGCAAGACCTATTACTACGGTACCAACAATTATAGTTGTTTTGTTATCTTCGTGTTCAATCGCTATTTTTTGTATTTCTGGTGGGTTATGTTCCACAGTTTTATGTATTGATTTATCAAAGTCAGAATGTTCCGGTAAAAATTTCTTTGTCGTGGTGCCTTGAAAAGGTTGAATCTTTTTTGGTGGCACTGGTTTTACATTTACATCATTATTTAATCCTAATGCTTGTGCATCGGTTGCTATTACAATTTCATTATTGTAGTCTTGTATTGTTCCAATTCTTAATTCCATGTCACTCGGAGACATGTACAATCCACTTCCATAGACAAAATTTACTTTACTTCTTGCATATTTTAGGGTGTTTTCATATCTTGAAATTTGACTGGGCAAGTCGATGGGGCTATTTATTGCGTCCTCTACATTTGCTAAACATTGTTTCTGTGCATCAAATGCTGTCCCAGTTCCAAGTATATCTGTTCTTGTGTGTGATTGTGAGCCAAGGATTGCCCAGCAGTATGTTCTTATGCTGTCATTGATTCTTTCTACTCCAGCTCTTGTGAATCCAGATGAACTGTCTAGTATAAAAGTAGACCAGCTGTTGTCAGACTCAGATCCTTGTGCAATGTAATCAATGTGGTATGTTTTATCACTCTCATAGACTGTAAAACTCATCGTTTTGTTGTCGTATACAGTATTTATCAAAGGATGATAACCAATATGTGTCCAGTAATTATAAATTGTTCCTAAACCATCATTATAGCTTTGTTTCTGTCTCCAGTCCAAATTTAAGTCAACATTAAACTCCTTGCATATTCTCTCGTATGCGTTTCGATTATATGTGTTATTAAACGCATTCCAATTTGAGTTTTGCGGCATTGCTACACTCATCTCAAATAATATTCTTCTGACTTGGTAATAGACATGAAATCGAAATAACGAACCAGCCAGGGCATCAACTTTTAGATGGTTGTTAAAATCAATGCCACATCCAGTTGTCGCACACCAAATAGCAAAGTTCAACTGATTCTGCCAAAATAACATCCAATCTGTCCCCCAGCGTTGGACTATAGCATCTGATTTAACGTATGGGAGTTTGTATTTTTCAAAGACATTGGGAAATGATGCTTTAAAGCCTTTACCGTTTGATGTAATGACTATGTTTTGATTTATTATATCTATCACTTTCTTGCTAAAAGTATTTGAATAGTGAGCATCCGGGTTATATTTGAATTCTTTAGAAATCATTTTTATTTTGTATTTTTATATATATTAAAAAAAAAATGTTTTATACAATTTCAAACATATACGGTTCTATTAGCTTACAACAATATATCGATAATAGAAATGGAGATAAGCGCGTCGGATTAAAAAGTTTTATATACACTATCGGTTGGCATAATATTAATCATGAAACCCTAAAGACAAGAAACCCAGATAAAATAAAACATTTACCAGGTGGACTCTATAACTTTCAAGACTTGGTAGAAGATTTTAAATTGCTAAATGAAAATATTATCCTGGACAGTATTGAGGAAATTGGCTTCAGCATTATACATACGCCAATAGAGACACGAATGTCAAGCGGTCTTTCGATTATGCTGGGATTCAAGGACAGAAAATGGTTGACAGGTACTAATATAGGAGATTACCCAATTGATTTAGCTCCTTATAAACAGCTATATGTTCATCTGGAACAAGTTAATACGAGTAGTAATTATTTCAATGGTAAGCCAAGCACTATTGTAGGTGTTGTACCTGTAGTAAATAAGCAGTTTGGAGATATAGTATATACACGTTTTTATCCTGAATATCACTGTCTTATGAATGGTGCAATTTCTGAATTGACAATAGAAGTTAGAGATGAGTATGGCAACAAGATAGATAATCACGGTTTGCCTATGAGTTGTGTTTTAGAAATTATTTAAAAAATATA
>JAWPHD010019807.1:5000-12500 GCA_037043455.1 Cyrtodaria siliqua | reverse complement strand
TAGTAGAAGAAGTAGTAGTAGCAATATTGTTAGTAGCAGAAATAGTAGTAGTAGTAGTAGTAGTAGTATTAGTAGTAATAGTAGTAGTAGTAGTAGTAGTAGTAGTAGTAGTAGTAGGTAAGCATGACACAACAACAACTAATTTATAAAGACGAGTCCAGACACGTTGTCTTCAGTACTTAATGGTACCCCAACTTTCTACAGAACAAAACATTCTTTTCATTCTATTGATCAATTGTTAATAATAGTTCAGCACACACTAGAGACTCCAGAAACACTGGAGACATATTCAGTGATCAAAAGAACCGTACTCTCAATAGAATCTTTTTATCTATTGTCATCAGTTTGGAAATGCGTATAAAGACGGGTCCTGACACGCTGTCTCCAGTACGTAATGGTACCTTTAATTTCTATAGAACAAAATATTTATTATTTTCATTCTATTCATCCATTGTTAATAATAGTTCTAACACATCACACGCACAATAGAGACTAGACATACCGGTGACATATAACGTGATCAAAAAAACCAAACCCACAATAGAATCATTTTATCTATTGTCATCAGTTTGGACACACAACAGAAGTCCTTACCGCTCAGATGATTAGGGATCCATTACACTATGCTACTTTGATATAAATAAAAACTTTTGTTTTCCTTTGTTCTAGACACTAGTTCTTTTGTCTTCATCAATAATTTTCCTTGTTCTAAACAATACATGTTTTCCTTTGTTCTAAACAAAATAGTCTTTTGTCTTGAGGCTAAAGAGCTGGGTATACTACTTCTACTCACCTAATAATTCCAACATATGTTTTTATTTGTGAAGAGAGAAAGGTTCGAATATACATTTTGGGACATTTTTTTAATGTTACACAATATAATCTGGTTTAAAGCACTAGTAATTTTTTTGCCACTGACCGTTCCAATGTTGTAGTCCTATTGTCAGTCTGTTTGTGTTTGTGATGTCACACGCCTCGTTTCTTGTTATCATATTAATGGTTGTTTGTTTTAATGAGTGGTTTGGTTGACTATGTTCTGTGGGTGCTTCATCTCCTGTTCGATTGTTATACCTACTTTTGATGTGTTCAGTACGAAGACACATATATTTAAAACAAATACAACAAACAACTACTGCAAGTGTCAGGCCATTGGTAAATTACTATGCTAGGCTATCATTTTCTTAAACAATATTCATTGCTAAATTTTATTTAACCATGGTCCAATAAGTAGCATTAACTATATTGATAATGCCAAAATCTAATTTGACAATGAGAAAGTCGCAACTCTTTAGAGGAAGGCATATATTAGGTTAACAGACACTAATTGTTTTTTTAATTAAAATAAAAATGTCACTATCATTGACGTACATTTCTTTCACGATAATTCTCCACAAAGGGCGTGGCTTGACTGACGGGAGATCATTAACTTCAACGCGGGTTCATTCGATATTCTAATACGCAACTTGTTAATTCTTATGAAACATGCCGATTACTTAAACGACATAACTGCATAGATGTAATGTCAAAAATATTTATAAGGCAGTAAACCAACATCTGTATGTGTTTTATTTCCTGTACCACATGATGCAGATGTTGGCTGTCTCATTTTGTTTATTCTTCCAACACATTGTCTATATAATCAGATTATCGGGGAAATCAAGTCGTAATGGATTCGTGTGAGGATGTAAGAATCACTTTGGACAAGTATGGACGACCATACAGAAACAGAATGGTTGACTGATGCAACAAGTCATATGTCCATGAGTACAGTTGAGTAGATAAAGCAAAACAGGCAGTAGAGTAGGCCAGTATAATGTACCAAATTACTTCATTAGTGTAGTATGTGCCTGTGTGTTTTTTTCTCCAGAAAAAATCAAAGCTGTTTGGTTGCATCTACTAGGACAATTAACCAACGAATGGGATCCCGCGTTCTGGTGACGGAAATAATTTGTTCTCTTCTCAAGTAATGTAGTCATTATTTTGTATTAGCTTTAATTTCAAATGAAAATGCATCGCCATAACTTTCTTTAAACTGTGATCCCTTAACGTTATACCAGATGTTAATGGCAGCAATAACGGAGTGGAGGACAAGCGTAGCGTATCGTAGCGGTGGGGCCCTGGCGGTGGGGATGGATATGAAACAACAGATCAAGTCCAAAGCGTACAAACATGTGAGCCGAAACATGAAGTTTGGCAACAGACAGTTCACTCGGTAATGGACCTGAGATCCATGATGATATTAACCCTTAACCCGCTACATATATATAACGGACTGTTCTTTCTTTGAATTAAGACCATTCCATTGATGTGACAAAGGAGTATTTTGTGGAAAACGACAGCAGCCGGACATTGTAAACTCTGATCAGCATGCGAGTAACTCTCAGACGGGGTTTACAATGGACGAAGCGGCTATTACAGTCGTGCTTAGCGGGTTAAGTGTAACATTGAGTCCTTCATCATGTGTGGTACAGTGGATAGGAGTGTTAAGTTCGTACGGACAGAAGATGAGGCTAAATAAAATTAATGTATTTCTGGTTCAAAGCGATGACTGAGAGATTCCTGTGATGACTTCCTTTCGTAAACAAATATGTGATACGTGGATCCTTGCTGCACGATGACATGAGAGCACCTAGAATAATTAAATGCCCGATGTTCGGATCAAGAAACTCATCTCTTTCCAAATTTAACGGTTTTCCTTGTATAAATTGCACATTTGGACCGACTGTTGTTTTTATAACATCGAAAAACGAAAAGAGGTAAGCGTATATCCTGAGATTATATTTCTTTATTTCAAATAAATTGGATGCAGTCCTTCTCCTCCTCCTCCTCCTCCTCCTCCTCCTCCTCCTCCTCCTCCCCCCTCTCTTCTCCTCCTCCTCTATCATCCTCCTCCTTCCTCCTCCTCCCTTCCTCCTCCTTCTCCTCCTCCTAGCAGCGGTAGTGTTAGTAGCAGAAGTAGTTGTAATAGTAGTAGTAGTAGTAGAAGTAGTAGTAGTAGTAGTAGTAGTAGTAGTAGTTGTAGTAGAAGTAGTTGTAGTAGTAGTAGAAGTAGTAGTAGTAGTTGTAGTAGAAGAGTAGTAGTAGTAGTAATAGTAGTTGTAGTAGTAGTAGTAGTAGTAGTAGTAGTAGTAGTAGTAGTAGTAGTAGTAGTAGTAGTAATAGTAGTAGTAGTAGTAGTAGTAGTAGCAGTAGCAGTAGCAATAGTAGTAATAGTAGTAGTAGTAGTAGTAGTAGTACGAGTTGGTAAGCATGACACAACAACATTTAACTTATAAAGACGAGTCCAGACACGCTGTCTTCGGTACTTAATGATACCCCAACTTTCTACAGAACAAAATATTCTTTTCATTCTATTGATCCATTGTTAATAATAGTTTAGCACACACTAGAGACTCTAGACACACTGGAGACATATTGCTCATCCAAGCCTATTCATTTGACATGGCGACTGCCCAGAACTGTTTTTATCTGTTGGTAAGTAAGTTTGTTTTTATGGTGTTTTAACGTCATTTTCAACACATGTAAGGAGGCAGACCACCCACTTTTCCTGGGTACAACCAGTACTGTACACCTCCCGACATTCGTAAAAATCGACACTTCATCACTTACAAGTCGACCTCCCAGTGGGATTCGAACCCGCAGCGGTGAGAGGTGGTAATTAAGACTTGAAATGGATTTTTTTCTTCAAAATCTTAGAACCTGAATTTTTTTGTGTTTTTCACTTTGACTTTGACTTCACCTTGAAATAACAAAAGTAAAATGCTCACATCCATTTTTTTAAGGAATAATTCAAAATTAAATGTTAATTTTTACAAGACCTTAGTAGGACACAAACGAATGCTATGTGAGATTGGCACAAAGTGGGATATTATACAAGATGAAATATTTAAGAAACGATGCTTTTAATTGAATAAGGAGAGAAAATATGACAAAAAGATGCAAATTAATATACGTTTATTACAGGCAATGCTTTCTTAACATTTAATATAAGTAATGGTCAATGAAACTGTACAGCATAAAACATATTTTAACTATTGCAATAATTGTTGATGTATAAAATTGTAATATAAAGAAATATAAAGAAATAAAAAGCATAAACATGCCACCAGTTTCGAATTCATTTACTTTGTGACTTGATTTCCAGAATCAGTGAATAGTAATCAAATATAAACACGAGAAACTTGATTTGTTATTTCAAATAGTAATGAGGTTTCCTTCAGACAGTCAAACTCTGAGTGGAAATAAATACTGCAGTCTTTGTTTGATGGGGTAAGATAAAAGGTCAAAATAATTATTGTCTTGATACCAATATATCTTATATTAACGCTAACTTGTAATAAAAATTAAACCTACCTTGATTATGTCAAAATAACTGAGTTTCAGCTTGTTTCCTGTAAACAGTTTCTGGTTCGCAACAAATTTGATTAGAAGGTAGCAATACAATTTTCGCTGAGTTTGACGATAAGCAAAACAGATGCCTCCTCTTGGTTGTGTTAAATACTCGAACTTCAGCTTATTTGCACACTACGTTTAGTAAATGGTATCGAAGTTTTGACAATTTTAGTAAGAATGTTTATATCATTAAGGACATTAAGATGTACGATCATGATGCCATTGTGCAGCTTCCAGAGTTATGTCAAAAGAAAGGAATTTAAATTATATTGTATTTATACCATATTTTCCTTGAAGGTCTTTTTCAAAGATTCTGAATTTACATGCTTAGTATTTGTTCGAGGCAGATTAATTGTTTCATTTTCCCCTGTAAATTTAGGTATATAATAAAAAAGTTATTTAACAGTGTATTGTGCAAAACGGACTTTTATTGTCCTCGTACATGTTGTGGTGAAAGTCATATTGGACTCGACGCCTTCGGTGACCGTTGAGTCATGAGATAACGAGTTCGAGCCTCTACGTTGCCTCTGGACGTATTCGGTATGTCCTTCGTCAATATACTTGCCTTGGTCTCATCTTTTGGATGGGGACATAAACCGGGTGGTCACGTGTATCGGTGTTTATCCTCCAGCCACGTAAAATAACCAAAAGAACCATTTAAAGGCGTCTTTGCATACCGCCATAAAACAACATAATGTGTTGAGGAGCCATTCAACAAGACCAACTTAATCAATTCAATATTCCACGACGTGACTTCTTTTGTTGGTTTATGATTACTTTAGACGTCTATACGGACGACATAACTTCTTACAATATGCATTCTTCTGAAACATTTATTTGTCCACTTTCATATGTAATGAGTAATTCACGCTGTCACCATTCTTGAGATTGGTAATTAACAGTGATTTGGAATACAGTGGTAAGCAAGTTGTTTTAAGCATATCAGCATTTGTTCATCAGGACAAATATGATGCTACCGACTGCCCCATTATTCCTACATCAATGACTTGATGGACAACCATAAGTGCTCTTTATTACGTCTGATTGTGCTTTGTAAGCGGACGTGAGGTGGAGAACTCTGGCATATCGACGCAGATAAATATCTTTTATATATCAAGATAAACATTTCAAGGCATTCTCGTGTAGATTATTACATTAGTACACTGTAACTCTTAATGAAACACGTTCAGAAATGCGTTTTAAGAGTCCGTTATGTGATAGTGATGTTATGTAAAAGACGTTGTGTTTTTGTTGAAAATAAATGTCTTCCGAAAAATGAGAACGGGACAGCATAACTCATTCATGTTATTCAGTATAGGATGTGTTTATGATATTTACTGTGATCTGATGGCATCCTTCCTCCGAGACACAACCACACAAACACACTGAATACTAAATACTATCACCATCAGATTTCCCACAAAGGGCATACTGCATCCCAAAAACAGTAATTACATTGCCGTGCATGAATAACAGCTAGCAGAATCACATTTCACAAATGGCATCTATTACAATTATGCATTTATATCATACAAAAAGTGAATAAACAATACTAGCAGCATAACATTTATTAAGGATGACCATCCATTCATAATCATCGAAAACAAAATGGTTTGATAGCATACAGAAAGGGAATACTAAAGGGAGGTATAAATTAAATGTCGAATTGGAAATGTAGCTTTAACATAACACAGCACTCAAAACAAGCATTAAAACAAACAACAATTACAATGGTAATAAGAAGCAAGGCACGTGACATCACAAACACAAACGGGTTGACAATAGCCTACCGTCTTTGAATGGTCAGTGGCAAAAATTAAGGCCGCTGGGAATGGTCAGTGGCAAAGTTTAAGGCCACTGGGAGTTCGTATAACAGTTGGTGAAAAAAATCGTTCCGCAACCGGGACTCGAACCTAGGGTCTCTGGTTTACCGTACCAGTGCTCTAACCATTGAGCTGTGGAGGACATACGGTTAGGAATCGATTATTCACCACTTATCTGTACCCGGTTACATACACCCCCACCAGACTGAAATTCGTCTCTGAATTTCCAAAATACAAAATTCATACACTATCTAGCTGAATATGTGGTGCTTCGGTCAAACACTTCTGGAATTTGAATGAAACCTCACATCAACATGGGATTTTCTGTATCATCTGTCTTTTACACCGCAGATGTATGCTAAAGCAAAGAAAATCTATTTTTCAAATTAAAAATTGCCTAGAATTGAGAAAATAAATAATTCTGTTTTCCTTTTGTCTCTAGGTCCGTGATAATACAGGTGTAAGTCCTGAATAGAGTAAACAGTTTTAGCAACATAACCCACAACATTACATATAGTAGCTATATGCAGTACCTATAAAATAAGACCATAGGCATGCTTAAGTGAAGTAATTCAGGCTTATGTGATTGAGAGTAACACGTGGATTCGACAAGTTCTCGCTGTGAAATAAAAGTGCAAACAATGTTTTCATAATATGTAGCATTTGTGTAATAATTACATAACTTTTGTCTTAATCTTCAAACGATTTTCACCAGAATCTCCTTTTGTCATCTGCTATCATATAATACTGATTAAAACAATATTAGTTCATATCATGGCATCAAAAATATGTATTCAATGATCAACTGCTGAAATCTGAATAGGTAAAATATAATTACTTTCTGTATCCATGGTAACAAGATAAAAGTCTAAAGTATACCATTCAATAGCTATGCATTTAGATTCTACATGTTAAACTAACCCTCAACTAAGCTTAGGTCTGAGTATATGAAGAAATATGCAAGTCGGAGTATCACTTGAATTTTGGCGGTATTGCGCCTTTAACATAAAAATACCCAAGAAACGCCACCAACCATAGTATTTCTGTAATATATCTGCCATTTTTGTCTCAATCTGCAAGCAAATTTCCCCAAACATGGTCTATGTCACCTGCATTCTGAAAATGCAACACAATACATAAATACCCCATGTAGAACTAACATAATAGAAGCCGTAACTGTTCCGGTAAAAAATTAAAAAATTCAAGAACTGCACCTATTTCGGCTAGATAACAGTTATGCAATAATGAGAAATTCCACCTAAACATCACATCAACATTATTAGTC
>JAWPHD010019806.1:0-34158 GCA_037043455.1 Cyrtodaria siliqua | reverse complement strand
AAATATTCGTTAAAAGTTAATAGCATGCAGATATTGGATCAATGAAGAATTTAAGCATAAATACATGTTGCAAAATCTTTTTTATCTCTATGCCACGAACAAAAACATTACAATGGGACCCTATGGAAAATTAATTGTGGTGTGAGACGTCTAGGGCCCTTATTATTAATCGAATCTTTACGAAACTTTGGCAGTGTCTTTATATCAGTGAAAGCTCGAAAACCAGCCGGATCGGATAAATTTCAGCGGAGTTATGGCCCTTGTTTTGCTGAAAAATGCCATATTAAGCCTTGTGAACACTCTATCACCTTCATTTATTATTTGATCTTTACCAAACTTGCACAGATTGTTAATATCAATGAAAGCTTGGACAAGTTTGAAAATCAGCCAAATCGGATCAGTAACGTTGGAAATAAATAAATCTCGATTTGAATCCGGCGGAGATGTGCTTTAGGCATATAAACCAGCCAGCATTACAGTAGAAATGCTCGAGAGATATACCGTATTCCTCGGCCTATACCGCGAACTTATTTACCCCAGATTCTGTGGCTGTAGGAGGGGTGCGCGGTTTAGGCAACAGTCGAGAAGTTTTGTGGGTTTTCAAAAGTCGCAAGACCGGCCGTTTACTAGAGAGATTGAATCAAACGAAAGTTGGCTTGTTTCTATTCATTCAATAACATGTGTTTTATGTTTTATGCTTAGTATCAATAAAAATAATAAAACCAAGCTTTATCGTTTGTTTTGTTGAATAATGTTGATACAATACCATTGAAATGTGAAAAATATCATTGTTTACATCAATCGGCAAAGTGAAATGATAACGAGGCTGTGGTTTCCGTTAAACGCAGACTGGTTTACCATGAATAGAATAAAATAGAATATTACATTTTCTTTCTAACAACGACTACCGGGTAACCGCGGTATTGATTTACCGCACATATTTATTTGTTAAAGTTGTATAATCTATATTATTCATAAAGGGTTTAATTGACTGGGAAAACGTGTGAAGTGTTTGGTTTTGCTAACCTGACCGCAAACAACGATGACTGGTGATTATTAAACAAACATGTAACAATACATGTACGCAGTAAAATGTCAATTCCTTAATTGTCCTTGATAACTTCAGAAGTTTGAGTAGGTGCTGACACGATGTGGAAAATGCGTTTAATAGGTGATGCAACAAGACAATGCATCTCATTTCGAAAAACCTCTCAAACTGTCAACACCTTCAAATTGTCAACACCTTCAAATTGACAAGCAAGAGTTAATAACCGGGAAACAATACCAGTCATACAACGCCAGATTAATAAATTTAATATGATCGAAATAAGTTGAACACGGGCGTGGGGATTTTTATTTTTTTGAAACTTGAGTAAACAACAAAAGTACACTCAACAGTACAAGTTTATTTACACTTGAGTAAAAAAACAGTCTAACATGCAGCTTCATTTTAGCCAATCAAATTTCGTTTTACATTGCCTCTTTGGTCAATGCTTCAAAATGGCGCTCTGCTGTCCTGAAATTGAAAACACGTTTTTTATGCGCGGTTTACGCTACAATACATAACAAAAAGTTTTTTCCCAAGGATTTCAGGCCCAAAGTCGGGGTGCGTGGTATATGCGCATGCGCGGTATAGGCCAACAAATACAGTACCTTGAATATGCTATTTTGAAAGTAGTAAATGGGGTAGCTGGGAAGACCGAAGTTATTTTCACAATCCACAGCATCTATATAATAGCGAAAAGGTGAATTGTACTCGGTGTTATGTTATGATATCGATTTTTGTCAGGTGGATTTATTTTTTATGATTATGTCTCAAATGAAACATGATGAGGGGATTACACTGTATACATTTCTTTCCTCCTATGTTATAGTTGGGCCTGGAGGAAGGGGCATCAAATACACTAATAATGCAATTACGGTGTAATTTTTTCATACTTTTGCACATTAATTGGTATAATAGTCATCTAATAAAGAGATACACAGCATGTCAAATGATTTATTATTTAAACTCGGATGTCTTCCCTGGGGTTCGGGTTGGATGGGGTGGGTGTTGGTCTAGGGTAACAGGGGGTCAACTTATTTAAAAATTATTTCTCAAATGAACATTTTGATGAAGTGATTACATTGTATATACTGTGGGGCTGTGTGTGTGGGGTGGGGGGAGTGGGTAGGGTGGGGGTGGGCGGGTGGGAAGTGACTTGTGTGAATAAAACTTTCATTTATACTAACGCAATGTCATCGTGTGTTCAACTCCGCCCCATTCCTCGCGAAATGTAAACAAGAGTGTGAATTTATAATGAGTAGTTGTCACTCTCGTCACCGATTCGTAGACCCATTGTTGCCACAGTAGCAAGCGATCTTTACACACAACTGTGTGTAGTCTACATCATTATCTTTTGAATGTGTATGAAAGGTCTCACGCAGCCTTGCAATGCAAATAACGCAATATTTAGCGCAGTGAACGATGCTTGATGGTTCACGACAAATTAGCAAAATGATTTATATTTAGTGGCCGATCATCATTTTCACATCTCCCGAGTTAAATTGTCCGCACAGATTTTACACAACAGTGGCAAGCGAGAATGACCGTTCACAAGACAATATATGGATATGGCCATTTTCGTTTTTAGGTAGAGTTGGAAATTGTGTATAAAACAGTGGGCCTATAACAAACCCTTTGATGTTGGCGGCATTTTTTCCAAGATGTCTCGGATCACCATATGACGTAAAGGCCTACGTGACAAGTAGCAGGTGTTGAATTTTCCCCATTTAGGAGAGTACTCAATTGAATGGTTTTATAAATTAGATGTTTTGATTATGTTTACCATCTTTGTGTTTTGTTTTACATTGTGCTTTGTCAAGTTTTGTGCAATTAGATTTCCGTGTGTCCCTTTAATTCAGCTTCTGACTGTGTACTCACTATTCAATACACAGTACACGCGCGGATAGCAACGCACCTAGCAACAGAGTGAAAATTTACCTCGCTTGATTGCGTGTGTTTGTATTATTTTATTTGGATTATTAATTGGTTTTAAATGGTTTCTAAACAGGCGCATGTATACACTGAACATGTTGTTTTTGTTCATTAAATGGACTAAATTTATTATGTGTGCACACATGAAGATAAAACTGCAAATTGCTGATCTGCCGAGTTTTCAGTTATTTAGAAAATCATCGCGATCCCGCGATGGATTAGCCTTGGGTCATAATAACCGCGAAGGCAACTTTTTGTCAGCTTTCTCGGACATTTGCGATTGCCGCGGATCGCGACGGACCGCGATGGAACTCAGGTAATTCTGGGGGGAAAGTACTCGAAGTGTTTGTTTATCCTCACCATTGGCAACTATGCCTTTTGGCGGGCTTTTCAAAACAAGATTAAGTCCAGTGTTCGTCGGATGTCGTTACATTAATCGGATCCAATGGAGATTACAAGTTGCAGAAGAAGAGTTGAGTTGGTGGCATGTGGGTGAAGAAATCCATCGTTGGTTATCTGTAGTAGTTTAAGTCATAGGAGATTAAAGTTTATGCCAAGTAGATTGTTGTTTCGTCCAATGGGATGACTGCAAAGATGGTAAGTAGGTCAATCCCATTTCCGGCTCGAAAGATGTTTGTAGCTCTCCGCCAATCAGAAGGCTCCACGCGTCTAGAAGTATCCCATGTAGGTTGATCCAGCTGTTCCGTTCTGTTGGTACTGGCTCCTCCGTTGTACTCACTGATATAACTGAACTTATATCAGAGAGTATCTCGCAGGGTTAATCCAACTTCGGCATCCATGGTGGGTTACAGTGAGTCTACGTGTTCCATCGTAGACTGCCTCTTGTCATCATATGCGGGGACTCGCAGTGCCCAGGGGTATCTCGCTGGAACAACGTCAATTTGCAGTAGAAATTTTCACTCGTCCATCTTTAGGGTCACGTTAAAAATATGGTTAAAAATATATGTACATCCTGCTTTGAGGTATGTCCAAACCTCCCCGTGGCTTTGCTACACTGTACAGCGCACAATTCTATATTGTACAGTGTAGGGCGGATGATTCCAGACAGCGGCACGCCTTGCGGGGTCACTTTGTCCCAGACGGCCGCAAGACGTCCTTCCTGCCTGTTCGATGGTCTGAACTGGAATGTGTGTCTGGGGGGAAATTCGCGATGATCAAATATTTACGTCCGCGCTGTTCCGCGTTGGACCACATGTACTCAGTGTTTTGTTATGATATTGATTTTGGTCACGTGAGACTTGTAAGCGGGATGAGTGGGAGGTGTCAACTAGTTTCAAATCGCTGAGTACTTCCGTTTTATTGGACGGCGTCGTCGGTTGTTTACATGTCTGATGTGTTAAACATCCATTGGCACAAGCGATGTATTTTCATGCTCAATTGGGAACGGCTGTAATTGCTGTAGGACGAAGGGAAAAAAAAAAAAAAAAAAAATTGGTAACGCATAGTTTAATTATTTAATTTGAAAGGAAGAGAATGAAATGTTATATTAAAATCTGGGAGGAGGTAAACAAACAATAAACTATCAAATTCCCTACGGAAAAATAAAATACCTACTGGTTATTTCGTTTTGTGTTAGAAAGGTACGAAAAACGAATTTATATAAAAAAATAATGTCCTTATTACAACCATGACCTAAGTATACCAAATTAATTATAACCATGACTTTTAAATATGAATTTCACATTCATTACTACCATAACCAATGCATACCAAATTACTACCATGACCACATTATACCACTTTATACAACCCATTTACTACCACCATTGCCAGTGTATACCACATTTACCACATTTATAACTACCATGACTAATGAATACCACATTTATTGCTACCATGATCTATGAACATCACATTTATTACAACCATGAATACTATCACTGACATCTAAACTCATTTCAACTGGAGATTTCGATAAACTTCTGAGCAGAAGTTGTGGCTGTAGCCAGATTGTGGTTAATCATCTCCATGTCGAATCCAGTTGCTGATTGAGTAGATCTACATTGATCATAGACTGAAGGAGATTATGTTTTTCCTCTAACTGGACTCACAGCCAGATATTTTTTCCAAGAATGTGAGAGAAGGCTTGATTATTTTTTTATAACAATTTGAGGGACATTTTATTTTCTTTCTCAAGTCAGAGCCAGAATATTTTTTTTCTACAATTCAAGAGCCAGAATATTTTTTCAGGAAAAATCCCAGGCAACATCACCCCCAGGATAGGATATATCGTCGGACGGTATATTGTTGGGGGAGACGTTCTTTGTTGAAACGAGATGGGCTCTGCTTCCTGGGGCCCCCTTTGTTGGTTCGTCCTTGTTGAGACTTGGGTTTTAGGGGTATACATTTTTCTCATATCAGAGATCAAATTACTCGCAAGTGGCCTAGTGCCATCATACTTATTTATGTGTAACCCATCTCTTTCATAGAATTGATCTCCCACAGATTAGAGTTGTCAACTAGTACAACATTTTTGTTGTTTTCAAATTTACACTTTAAATTCTCATTTAAAGCCGAGAGATCCTTGTCTAGTTGTATATCCCTGGTAGGGGCCATCATGGAGATACTGATATCGGCCCCCTTGTTTGTAAGGTTGTCAGCTAGCGTCTCAATACTCTGATACACATTCCTGAACAGAAATTTACCCCTGCATGTATAATTATAGTTTTTGGAAGGGGTGATTTGGTCTCTACCTTCTGCTTAATTTCGTTTAAGTAGGGGCAGAACTCCAAGCCAATATCCAGCTTGAAGTTTTGCATTAAAATCTTGTTATTATCATGTTTATGAATAGAGTCGTTCATAAACAAAATTGTGTCATTTGTGACTGTTTGTGTTCTTTTAGGAGGTTTGCTGTAAGTCTGATGCTGTAAAGGAAGGAAGGATATCTGTCTCAATGTAAGTCTGATGCTGCAGAGGAAGGAAGGATGTATATCTCGATGTAAGTCTGATGCTGCAGAGGAAGGAAGGATGGATATCTGTCCCAGTGTAAGTCTGTGATGCTGTGGAGGAAGGAAGGATATCTGTCTTAATGTAAGTCTGATGCTGTGGAGAAAGGAAGGATATCTGTCCGAATGTAAGTCTGTGATGACGTGGAGGAAGAAAGGATATCTGTCTCAATGTAAGTATGTGATGCTGTGGAGCAAGGAAGAATATCTGTCCCAATGTAAATCTGATGCTGTGGAGGAAGGTAGGATATCTGTCTCAATGTAAGTTTGTGATGCTGTGAAAGACTGAAGGATATCTGTCTCAATGTAAGTCTGTGATGCTGTGGAGGAAGGAAGGATATCTGTCTCAATGGTAGTAAGTGATACTGTGGAGGAAGGAAGGATATCTGTCTCAATGTGATGCTGTGGAGGAAGGAAGGATATCTGTCTCAATGTAAGTCTGATGCTGTGGAGGAAGGAAGGATATTTGTCCCAGTGTGAGTCTGATGCTGTGGAGGAAGGAAGGATATCTGTCTCAATGTAAGTTTGTGATGCTGTGGAGGAAGGAAGCATATCTGTCCCAATGTAAGTCTGATGCTGTGGAGGAAGGAACGATATCTGTCTCAATGTAAGTCTGTGATGCTGTGGAGGAAGGAAGGATATCTGTCTCAATGTAAGTCTGATGCTGTGGAAGATGGAAGGATATCTGTCTCAATGTACGTCTGTGATGCTACAGAGGAAGGAAGCATATCTGTTTCAATGTAAGTCTGTGATGCTGTGGAGGAAGGAAGGATATCTGTCTCAATGTAAGTCTAATGCTGTGGAGGCAGGAAGTATATCTGTCTCAATGTAAGTCTGTGATGCTGTGGAGGAAGGATGGATATCTATCTCGATGTAAGTCAGTGATGCTGCAGAGGAAGGAAGGATATCTGTCTCAATCTAAGTCTGTGATGCTGTGGAGGAAGGAAGGATATCTGTCTCAATGTAAGTCTGATGCTGTGGAGGAAGGAAGGATATCTGTCTCAATGTATGTTTGTGATGCTGCAGAGGAAGGAAGGATATCTGCCTCAATGTAAGTCTGTGATGCTGTGGAGGAAGGAAGGATATCTGTCTCAATGTATGTCTGATGCTGTGGAGGAATGAAGGATATCTGTCTCAATGTAAGTCTGTGATGCTGTGGAGGAAGAAAGAATATCTGTCTCAGTGTAATTCTGATGCTGCAGAGGAAGGACGGATGTCTATCTCGATGTAAGTCTGTGATGCGGTGGAGGAAGGAAGGATATCTGTCTCAATGTTAGTATGATGCTGCGGAGGAAGGAAGGATATCTGTCTCAATGTATATCTGATGCTGTGGAGGAAGGAAGGATATCTGTCTCATGCTGTGGAGGAAGGAACGATATCTGTCTCAGTGAATCCTGTGGAGGAATGAAGGATATCTGTCTCAATGTAAGTATGTGATGCTGTGGAGGAAGGAAGGATATCTGTCTCAATGTAAGTCTGTGATGCTGTGGAAGAAGGAAGGATATCTTACCCAAGGTAAGTCTGATGCTGTGGCGGAAGGAAGGATATCTGTCTCAATGAAAATCTGATGCTGTGGAGGAAGGAATGATAGCTGTCTCAATGTTAGTCTGTGATACTGTGGAGGAATGAAGGATATCTGTCTCAATGTAAGTCTGTGATGCTGTGAAGGCAGGAAGGATATCTGGCCCAATGTAAATCTGATGCTGTGGAGGAAGGAAGGATAGCTGTCTCAATGTAAGTCTGTGATGCTGTGGAGGAATGAAGGATATCTGTCTCAATGTAAGTCTGATGCTGTGGAGGAAGGAAGGATATCTGTCTCAATGGATATCTGTCTCGATGTATTTCTGATGCTGTGGAGGAAGGAAGGATATCTGTCTCAATCT
Organism: Cyrtodaria siliqua; assembly: GCA_037043455.1. NCBI lineage: Eukaryota > Metazoa > Mollusca > Bivalvia > Adapedonta > Hiatellidae > Cyrtodaria > Cyrtodaria siliqua. The sequence continues at coordinate 26,332 of JAWPHD010019806.1, read as the reverse complement.
AAGTCTGTGATGCTGTGGAGAAAGGAAGGATATCTGTCTCAATGTAAGTCTGTGATGCTGTGGAGGAAGGAAGGATATCTGTCTCAATGTAAGTCTGATGATGTGGTGGATGGAAGGATATCTGTCTCAATGTAAGTCTGATGCTGTGGAGGATGGAAGGGTGTCTGTCTCAATGTAAGTCTGTGATGCTGCAGAGGAAGGAAGGATATCTGTCTGAATGTAAGTCTGATGCTGTGGAGTATGGAAGGATATCTGTCTCAATGAAAGTCTGTGATGCTGCAGAGGAAGGAAGGATATCTGTCTCAATTTAAGTCTGTGATGCTGTTGTGGAAGGAGGGATATCTGTCTCAATGTAAGTCTGATGCTTTGGAGAAAACAAGGAAGGATATCTCTCGATGTGAGTCTGATGCTGAGGAGGGAGGAATGATATCTGTCGCAATGTAATTCTGTGATGATGTGGAGGAAGGATATATGTCTTGATGTATGTCTGATGCTGTGGAGGAAGGAAGGATATCTGTCTCAATCTAAGTCTGTGATGATGTGGAGGAAGGAAGGATATCTGTCTCAATGTAAGTCTGTGATGCTGTGGAGGAAGGAAGGATATCTGTCTCAATGTAAGTCTGATGCTCTGGAGGAAGGAAGGATATCTGTCTCAATGTAAGTCTGTGATGCTGTGGAGGAAGGAAGGATATGTCAAAATGTAAGTATGATGCTGTGGAGGATGGAAGGATATTTGTCTCACTGTATGTCTGTGATGCTGCAGAGGAAGGAAGGATATCTGTCTCAATGTAACTTTGATTCTGTGGAGGAACGAAGGATATCTGTTTCAATGTCAGTATGATGCTGTGAAGGAAGGAAGGATATCTGTCTCAATGTAAGTGTGATGCTGCAGAGGAAGGAAGGATATCTGTCTCTATGTAACTCTGATTCTGTGGAGGAAGGAAGGATATCTGTCGCAATGTATGTCTGATGCTGTGGAGGAAGAAAAGATATCTGTCTCAATGTAAGTCTGATGCTGTGGAGGAAGGAAGGATATCTGTCTTAGTGTATGTCTGATGCTGTGGAGGAAGGAAGGATATCTGTCCCAAGGTAAGTCTGATGCTGTAGAGGAAGGAAGGATATCTGTCTCAATGTAAGTCTGTGATGCTGTGGAGTAAGGAAGGATATTTTCTCAATGTAAGTCTGGAAGGATATCTGTCTCAATGTCAGTATGATGCTGTGAAGGAAGGAAGGATATCTGTCTCAATGTAAGTGTGATGCTGCAGAGGACGGAAGGATATCTGTCTCTATGTAACTCTGATATGGTGGAGGAAGGAAGGATATCTGTCTCAATCTAAGTCTGTGATGCTGTGGAGGAAGGAGGATATCTGTCTCAATGTATGTCTGATCGTGTGGAGGAAGGAAGGATAGCTGTCTCAATGTATGTCTGATGCTATGGAGGAAGGAAGGATATCTGTCTCAATGTAAGTCTGTGATGCTTTGAAAGAAGGAATGATATCTTTCAATGTATATCTGATGCTGTGGAAGAAGGAAGGATATGTGTCTCAATGTAAGTCTATGATGCTGTGGAAGAAGGAAGGATATCTGTCTCAATGTAAGTTTGTAATGCTGTGGAAGAAAGAAGGATATCTGTCTCAATGTAAGTATGTGATGCCGTGGGGGAAGCTAGGATATCTGTCACAATGTGTCTGATGCTGTGGAGGAGGGTAAGATATCTGTCTCGATGTAATTCTGTGATGCAGTGGAGGAAGGAAGGATATCTGTATCAATGTACGTCTGTGATGCTGTGGAGGAAGGATGGATATCTGGAGGAATGAAGGATATCTGTCTCAATGTATGTTTGTGATGCTGCAGAGGAAGGAGGGATATCTGTCTCAATGTAAGTCTGTGATGCTGTGGAGGAAGGAAGGATATCTGTCTCAATGTAAGTCTGTAATGCTGTGGAAGAAAGAATAATATCTGTCTCAATGTAATTCTGATGCTGCAGAGGAAGGAAGAATGTCTATCTCGATGTAAGTCTGTGATGCTGTTTAGGAAGGAAGGATATCTGTCTCAATGTATATCTGATGCTTAGGAAGAAGGAAGGATATATGTCCCAAGGTAAGTCTGATGCTGTGGCGGAAGGAAAGATATCTGTCTCAATGTAAGTCTGTGATGCTGTGGAGGATGGAAGGATATCTGTCTTAATGTAAGTCTGATGCTGTGGAGGAAGGAAAGATATCTGTCTCAATGTAAGTCTGTGATGCTGTGGAGGATGGAAGGATATCTGTCTCAATGTAAGTCTGATGCTGTGGAGGAAGGAAGAATATCTGTCTCAATGTAAATCTGATGCTGTAGAGGAAGGAAGGATATCTGTCTCAATGTTAGTCTGATGCTGTGGAGGAAGGAAAGATATCTGTCTCAATGTTAATCTGTGATACTGTGGAGCAAGGAAGGATATCTGTCTCAATGTAAGTCTGATGCTTTGGAGGAAGGAAGGATATCTGTCTCAGTCTATGTCTGTGATGCTATGGATGAAGGAAGAATATCCGTCCCAATATAAGTCTGATGCTGTGGATGAAGGAAGAATATCTGTCCCAATTAAGTCTGATGCTGTGGAGGAAGGAAGTATATCTATCTCAATGTATGTCTGATGTTGCGGAGGAAGGAAGGATATCTCTCATAATGTAAGTCTGATGCTGTGGAGGAAAGAAGGATATCTGTCCCAATGTAAGTCTGATGCTGTGGAGGAAGGAAGGATATCTGTCTCAATGTATATCTGATGCTGTGGAGGAAGTACGGATATCTGTCTCAATGTAAGTGTGATGCTGTGGAGAATGGAAGGATATCTGTCTCAATGTAAGTCTCTGATGCTGTGGAGGAAGGAAGGATATCTGCCTGAATGTATATCTGATGCCGTGAAGGAAGGAAGAATATCTGTCTCAATGTATGTCTGTGATGCTGCAGAGGAAGGAAGGATATCTGTCTCAATGTAAGTCTGTAATGCTGTGGAGGAAGGAAGGATATCTGTCTGAATGTATGTCTGATGCTGTGGAGGAAGGAAGGATATCTGTCTCAATGTAAGACTGATGCTGTGGAGGAAAGAAGGATATCTGTCTCAGTGTATGCTGTGGAGGAACGAAGAATATCTGTCTCAATGTAAGTATGTGATGCTGTGTAGGAAGGAAGGATATCTTTCTCAATGTAAGTATGTGATGCTGTGGACTAAGGAAGGATATCTGTCTCAATGTAAGTATGTGATGCTGTGGGAGAAGGAATGATATCTGTCCCAATGTAAATCTGATGCTGTGGAGGAAGGAAGGATAGCTGTCTCAATGTAAGTCTGTGATGCTGTGGAGGAATGAAGGATATCTGTCTCCATTTAAGTCTTCGATGCTGTGAAGGAAGGAAAGATATCTGTCTCAATGTAAGTCTGTGATGCTGTGGAGGATGGAAGGATATCTGTCTCAATGTAAGTCTGATGCTGTGGAGGAAGGAAAGATATCTGTCTCAATGTAAGTCTGTGATGCTGTGGAGGATGGAAGGATATCTGTCTCAATGTAAGTCTGATGCTGTGGAGGAAGGAAAGATATCTGTCTCAATGTTAATCTGTGATGCTGTGGAGGAAGGAAGTATATCTGTCTCAATGTAAATCTGATGCTGTAGAGGAAGGAAGGATATCTGTCTCAATGTAAGTCTGATGCTGTGGAGGAAGGAAAGATATCTGTCTCAATGTTAATCTGTGATACTGTGGAGCAAGGAAGGATATCTGTCTCAATGTAAGTCTGATGCTGTGGAGGAAGGAAGGATATCTGTCTCAGTCTATGTCTGTGATGCTATGGATGAAGGAAGAATATCCGTCCCAATATAAGTCTGATGCTGTGGATGAAGGAAGAATATCTGTCCCAATTAAGTCTGATGCTGTGGAGGAAGGAAGTATATCTATCTCAATGTATGTCTGATGTTGCGGAGGAAGAATGGGTATCTATCCCAATGTAAGTCTGATGCTGTGGAGGAAGGAAGGATATCTGTCCCAATGTAAGTCTGATGCTGTGGAGGAAGGAAGGATATCTGTCTCAATGTATATCTGATGCTGTGGAGGAAGTACGGATATCTGTCTCAATGTAAGTGTGATGCTGTGGAGAATGGAAGGATATCTGTCTCAATGTATGTCTCTGATGCTGTGGAGGAAGGAAGGATATCTGCCTGAATGTATATCTGATGCCGTGAAGGAAGGAAGAATATCTGTCTCAATGTATGTCTGTGATGCTGCAGAGGAAGGAAGGATATCTGTCTCAATGTAAGTCTGTAATGCTGTGGAGGAAGGAAGGATATCTGTCTGAATGTATGTCTGATGCTGTGGAGGAAGGAAGGATATCTGTCTCAATGTAAGACTGATGCTGTGGAGGAAAGAAGGATATCTGTCTCAGTTTATGCTGTGGAGGAATGAAGAATATCTGTCTCAATGTAAGTATGTGATGCTGTGTAGGAAGGAAGGATATCTTTCTCAACGTAAGTATGTGATGCTGTGGACTAAGGAAGGATATCTGTCTCAATGTAAGTATGTGATGCTGTGGGAGAAGGAATGATATATGTCCCGATGTAAATCTGATGCTGTGGAGGAAGGAAGGATAGCTGTCTCAATGTAAGTCTGTGATGCTGTGGAGGAATGAAGGATATCTGTCTCCATTTAAGTCTTCGATGCTGTGAAGGAAGGAAGGATATCTGTCACAATGTAAGTCTGATGCTGTGGAGGAAGGAAAGATATCTGTCTCAATGTAAGTCTGTGATGCTGTGGAGGATGGAAGGATATCTGTCTCAATGTAAGTCTGATGCTGTGGAGGAAGGAAGTATATCTGTCTCAATGTAAATCTGATGCTGTAGAGGAAGGAAGGATATCTGTCTCAATTTTAGTCTGATGCTGTGGAGGAAGGAAAGATATCTGTCTCAATGTTAATCTGTGATCCTGTGGAGCAAGGAAGGATATCTGTCTCAATGTAAGTCTGATGCTGTGGAGGAAGGAAGGATATCTGTCTCAGTCTATGTCTGTGATGCTATGGATGAAGGAAGAATATCCGTCCCAATATAAGTCTGATGCTGTGGATGAAGGAAGAATATCTGTCCCAATTAAGTCTGATGCTGTGGAGGAAGGAAGTATATCTATCTCAATGTATGTCTGATGTTGCGGAGGAAGGAAGGATATCTATCCCAATGTAAGTCTGATGCTGTGAAGGAAGGAAGGATATCTGTCCCAATGTAAATCTGATGCTGTGGAGGAAGGAAGGATATCTGTCTCAATGTATATCTGATGCTGTGGAGGAAGTACGGATATCTGTCTCAATGTAAGTGTGATGCTGTGGAGAATGGAAGGATATCTGTCTCAATGTAAGTCTCTGATGCTGTGGAGGAAGGAAGGATATCTGCCTGAATGTATATCTGATGCCGTGAAGGAAGGAAGAATATCTGTCTCAATGTATGTCTGTGATGCTGCAGAGGAAGGAAGGATATCTGTCTCAATGTAAGTCTGTAATGCTGTGGAGGAAGGAAGGATATCTGTCTGAATGTATGTCTGATGCTGTGGAGGAAGGAATGATATCTGTCTCAATGTAAGACTGATGCTGTGGAGGAAAGAAGGATATCTGTCTCAGTGTATGCTGTGGAGGAACGAAGAATATCTGTCTCAATGTAAGTATGTGATGCTGTGTAGGAAGGAAGGATATCTTTCTCAATGTAAGTATGTGATGCTGTGGACTAAGGAAGGATATCTGTCTCAATGTAAGTATGTGATGCTGTGGGAGAAGGAATGATATCTGTCCCAATGTAAATATGATGCTGTGGAGGAAGGAAGGATAGCTGTCTCAATGTAAGTCTGTGATGCTGTGGAGGAATGAAGGATATCTGGCTCCATTTAAGTCTTCGATGCTGTGAAGGAAGGAAAGATATCTGTCTCAATGTAAGTCTGTGATGCTGTGGAGGATGGAAGGATATCTGTCCTAATGTAAGTCTGATGCTGTGGAGGAAGGAAAGATATCTGTCTCAATGTAAGTCTGTGATGCTGTGGAGGATGGAAGGATATCTGTCTCAATGTAAGTCTGATGCTGTGGAGGAAGGAAAGATATCTGTCTCAATGTTAATCTGTGATGCTGTGGAGGAAGGAAGTATATCTGTCTCAATGTAAATCTGATGCTGTAGAGGAAGGAAGGATATCTGTCTCAATGTAAGTCTGATGCTGTGGAGGAAGGAAAGATATCTGTCTCAATGTTAATCTGTGATACTGTGGAGCAAGGAAGGATATCTGTCTCAATGTAAGTCTGATGCTGTTGAGGAAGGAAGGATATCTGTCTCAGTCTATGTCTGTGATGCTATGGATGAAGGAAGAATATCCGTCCCAATATAAGTCTGATGCTGTGGATGAAGGAAGAATATCTGTCCCAATTAAGTCTGATGCTGTGGAGGAAGGAAGTATATATATCTCAATGTATGTCTGATGTTGCGGAGGAAGGAAGGATATCTATCCCAATGTAAGTCTGATGCTGTGGAGGAAGGAAGGATATCTGTCCCAATGTAAGTCTGATGCTGTGGAGGAAGGAAGGATATCTGTCTCAATGTATATCTGATGCTGTGGAGGAAGTACGGATATCTGTCTCAATGTAAGTGTGATGCTTTGGAGAATGGAAGGATATCTGTCTCAATGTATGTCTCTGATGCTGGTGAGGAAGGAAGGATATCTGCCTGAATCTATATCTGATGCCGTGAAGGAAGGAAGAATATCTGTCTCAATGTATGTCTGTGATGCTGCAGAGGAAGGAAGGATATCTGTCTCAATGTAAGTCTGTAATGCTGTGGAGGAAGGAAGGATATCTGTCTGAATGTATGTCTGATGCTGTGGAGGAAGGAAGGATATCTGTCTCAATGTAAGACTGATGCTGTGGAGGAAAGAAGGATATCTGTCTCAGTGTATGCTGTGGAGGAATGAAGAATATCTGTCTCAATGTAAGTATGTGATGCTGTGTAGGAAGGAAGGATATCTTTCTTAATGTAAGTATGTGATGCTGTGGACTAAGGAAGGATATCTGTCTCAATGTAAGTATTTTATGCTGTTGGAGAAGGAATGATATATGTCCCAATGTAAATCTGATGCTGTGGAGGAAGGAAGGATAGCTGTCTCAATGTAAGTCTGTGATGCTGTGGAGGAATGAAGGATATCTGTCTCCATTTAAGTCTTCGATGCTGTGAAGGAAGGAAAGATATCTGTCACAATGTAAGTCTGATGCTGTGGAGGAAGGAAGGATATCTGTCTCAATGTAAGTCTGTGATGCTGTGAAGGAAGGAAGGATATCTGTCACAATGTAAGTCGGATGCTGTGGAGGAATGAAGGATATCTGTCTCAATGTAAGTCTGTGATGCTGTAAAGGAAGGAAGGATATCTGTCTCAATGTGATGCTATGGAGGAAGGAAGGATATTTGTCCCAATGTTAGTCAGATGCTGTGGAGGAAGGAAAGATATATGTCTCAATGTAAGTCTGTGATGCTGTGGAGAAATGTAGGATATTTGTCTCAATGTAAGTCTGTGATACCGTGGAGGATGGAAGGATATCTGTCTCAATGTAAGTCTGATGGTGTGGAGGAAGGAAAGATATCTGTTTCAGTGTAAGTCTGTGATGCTGTGGAGGATGGAAGGATATCTGTCGCAATGTAAGTCTGATGCTGTGGAGGAAGGAAAGATATCTGTCTCAATGTAAGTCTGTGATGCTGTGGAGGATAGAAGGATATCTGTCTCAATGTAAATATGATGCTGTGGAGAAAGGAAAGATATCTGTCTCAATGTAAGTCTGTGATGCTGTGGAGGAAGGAAAGATATCTGTCTCAATGTAAGTCTGTGATGCTGTGGAGGAAGGAAGTATATCTGTCTCAGTGTAAGTCTGATGCTGCAGATGATGGAAGGATATCTATCTCGATATAAGTCTGTGATTCTGTGGAGGAAGGAATGATATCTGTCTCAATCTAAGTCTGTGATGCTGTGGAGGAAGGAGGATATCTGTCTCAATGTATTTCTGATGCTGTGGAGGAAGGAAGGATAGCTGTCTCAATGTATGTCTGATGCTATGGAGGAAGGAAGGATATCTGTCTCAATGTAATTCTGTGATGCTGTGAAAGAAGGAATGATATCTGTCAATGTATATCTGAGGCTGTGGAAGAAGGAAGTATATCTGTCTCAATGTAAGTCTGTGATGCTGTGGAGGAAGGAAGGATATCTGTCTCAATGTAAGTCTGTGATGCTGTGAAAGAAGGAAGGATATCTGTCTCAATGTAAGTATGTGATGCCGTGGGGGAAGCTAGGATATCTGTCACAATCTGTCTGATGCTGTGGAAAAAAAAGGTAGGATATCTGTCTCGATGTAATTATGTGATGCTGTGGAAGAAGGAAGGATATCTGTCTCAATGTAAGTATGTGATGCCATGGGGGAAGCTAGGATATCTGTCCAAATGTAAGTCTGATGCTGGAGAGGAAGGAAGGATATCTGTCTCAATGTATGTTTGTGATGCTGCAGAGGATGGATGGATATCTGTCTCAATATAAGTCTGTGATGCTGTGGAGGAAGGAAGGATATCTGTCACAACGTAAGTCTGTGATGCTGTGGAGGAAGGACGGATATCTGTGGAGGAATGAAGGATGTCTGTCTCAATGTATGTTTGTGAAGCTGCAGAGGATGGATGTATATCTGTCTCAATATAAGTCTGTGATGCGTTGGAGGAAGGAAGGATATCTGTCTCTATGTATATCTGATGCTGTGGATTAAGGAAGGATATTTGTCTCAATGTACACTGGTCAAAATTGCTAACCGGTCATTTTATTATTTGGAATATTATATCAAATATTGTATATTTTGAGTTGATATTTCATACAAATAAATATGAGCAGCAAACAAAACGATCAATACATGTTGTAACTTCAAATTCCGCACTTCCGGTCACGTGGCTTATTTTGGCGCGAAATCGCATTATTATCCCGTGCTGCACGAGGTAAGATTTGAACATGTGTTTGTGTTCTCGGAATTGTTTATCGTTTCAATCCCAAACAAAAACTTACTAAAAATTAAATAAAAAATGCGTCGGATGACAACGGAAGAGCGTGGACGGGCCGTCGGTATGATTATTGCTGGTACTTCGATTCGGCAGGTAAAGGACATTGCGTAATTTGTTCATTTTTATTAATTTATTTAATCGATTTTCAACGTTTTATTTTCTCTTTTTCAAGTCCAGTATTGTGTATTATAATATTCCTCATCCTTCTGGCAGGTTAGTTTATTCATAAGTTTACTTGTCTGTCCGTCCGTCCGTCCGTCACTTCGTTTGTTCGTGCGTACATGATTCTGTCTAACCATGTTCATTATTTCTGAAAAAGTCGCAAGAATGAGTTGTTTTATATTTATAGGTAGCCAGAACAGTCAACAGACGTTTTTCAACAATTTACGACCTTTGGCTCAAGTGCAATCGCACCGGAAGTGTTGATGACCTTTACCGAAGGCCAAAAAGACGTGTGACAACGCAGCGTCAAGATCGCTACATCCTTGAAACACACCTTCGTAATAGAAGAATAACAGCGACAGATATTGCCAGACGTTTAATAGGCGTCCATAATAGAAACGTGAGTGATCAAAGAGTACGAAATCGACTACGGATCATGGGATTGAGAGCGAGAAGACATTTTGTGGGATTAGTATTGACTGGAAGACACCGGCGAATTCGGCTTCAGTGGGCCAGAAGGTATTTGAGGTTCACCAGAGCAGACTGGGCAAATTTCGCCTTTACAGATGAGTCCAGATTTAATCTTCAGAAGTCTGACGGCAGAGAGCGAATTTATCGACGACATGGGGAACGATATTCGGATAATTGCGTCAACGAAAGATCTCATTTTGGAGGAGGGTCAGTGATGGTTTGGGGAGGTATTAGTTTGCACACTAAAACTGATATGGTGGTTGTTCGAGGAAACCTGAACGCAGACCAATACCAGCAACAAATACTTCGACCAACGCTTATTCCCCATATTCGCGCTAACCGTGGGATGACATTCATGCAAGACAATGCACCTTGCCATACTGCAAGAACTACCCGTCAGCTACTTCAGGGCAACAACATTCGAATAATGGAGTGGCCGCCATGTAGTCCGGATTTAAATCCAATCGAACATGTGTGGGACGAAATCGACCGTCGTGTGCGACAGTTACCAAGGCAACAAAATATTGCTGACCTCACAAGGGACATTGTCAATGTTTGGAATAACATACCTCAGCGTTTTCTACATAACTACATAAATTCCATGCGACAACGCTGTTTAGCTGTTGTACACGCAAACGGCTGTCATACGCGATATTGATTTTTGTAAATTTTGAAATTACTGGTATCTATGAATTTCGATACAATAAACTTCTTTGAAATTCATAAAATACTTTGCTTTACTGATGTGATTACTTATAGAACATTTTTCAATACATTTATTTCCAATTTCACATATATTTTATTTTTCTGAGACAAATAAATAAGAAAATAACAAGTGATCGGTTAGCAATTTTGACTAGTGTATGTCTGTGCTGCTGCAGAGGAAGGAAGGATATCTGTCGCAGTGTAAGTCTGTTATGCTGTGGAGGAAGGAAGGATATCTGTCTCAATGTATGCTGATGCTTTGGAGGAAGGAAGGATATCTGTCTCAATGTAAGTCTGATGCTGTGGAGGAAGGAAGGATTATCTGTCTCAATGTATGCTGTGGAGGAATGAAGAATATCTGTCTCAATGTAAGTATGTGATGCTTTGGAGGAAGGAAGGATATCTGTCTCAATGTAAGTCTGTGATGCTGTGGCAGAAGGAAGGATATCTGTCCCAATGTAAATCTGATGCTGTGGAGGAAGAAAGGATAGCTGTCTAAATGTAAGTCTGTGATGCTGTGGAAGAATGAAGGATATCTGTCTCAATGTAAGTTTGTGATGCTGTTAAGGAAGGAATGATATATGTCACAATGTAAGTATGATGCTGTGGAGGAAGGAAGGATATCTGTCTCATTGTATGTCTGATGCTGTGGAGGAATGAAGGATATCTGTCTCAATGTAAGTCTTCGGTGCTGTGAAGGAAGGAAAGATATCTGTCTCAATGTAAGTCTGTTGCTGTGGAGGAAGGAAGGAATGATATCTCTCAATGTAAGTCTGATGCTGTGGAGGGAAGAATGATATTTGTCTCAATGTGATGCTGTGGAGGAAGGAAGGATATTTGTCCCAATGTAATTCTGATGCTGTGGAGGAAGGAAAGATATCTGTCTCGATGTAAGTCTGTGATGCTGTGGAGAAAGGTAGGATATTTGTCCCAATGCAAGTCTGTGATGTCGTGGAGGATGGAAGGATATCTGTCTCAATGTAAGTCTGATGCTGTGGAGGAAGGAAAGATATCTGTCTCAATGTAAGTCTGTGATGCTGTGGAGGATGGAAGGATATTTGTCTTAATGTAAGTCTGATGCTGTGGAGGAAGGAAAGATATCTGTCTCAATTTAAGTATGTTGAGGATGGAAGGATATCTGTCTCAATGTAAGTCTGATGCTGTGGAGGAAGGAAATATATCTGTCTCAATGTAAGTCTGTGATGCTGTGGAGGATGGAAGGATATTTGTCTCAATGTAAGTCTGATGCTGTGGAGGCAGGAAAGATATCTGTCTCAATTTAAGTATGTTGAGGATGGAAGGATATCTGTCTCAATGTAAGTCTGATGCTGTGGAGGAAGGAATATATCTGTCTCAATGTAAATCTGTGATGCTGTGGAGGAAGGAAGGATATCTGTCTCAATGAAAATCTGATGCTGTAGAGGAAGGAAGGATATGTGTCGCAATGTAATTCTATGATACTGTGGAGCAAGGAAGGATATCTGTATCAATGTAAGACTGATGCTGTGGAGGATGGAAGGATATCTGTCTCAGTCTAAGTCTGTGATGCTGTAAAGGAAAGAAGAATACCTGTCTCAATGTAAGTCTGATGCTGCACAGGAAGGAAGGATATCTGTCTCAATGTAAGTCTGTGATGCTGTGGAGGAAGGAAGGATATCTGTCGATGTATGTCTGATGCTGTGGAGGAAGGAAGGATATCTGTCTCAAAATAGGTCTGATGCTGTGGAGGAAGGATTGATATCTGTCCCAATGTAAGTCTGTGATGCTGTAGAGGAAGGAAGAATATCTGTCTCAATGTAAGTCTGATGCTGCAGAGGAGGGAAGGATATCAGTCTCAAAATATGTGTGATGCCTTGGAGGAAGGAAGGATATCTGTCTCAATGTAAGTCTGTGATGCTGTGGGGAAGGAAGGATATCTGTCTCTATGTATATCTGATGATGTGGATTAAGGAAGGATATCTGTCTCAATGTATGTCTGTGATGCTGCAGAGGAAGGAAGGATATCTGTCGCAGTGTAAGTCTGTTATGCTGTGGAGGAAGGAAGGATATCTGTCTCAATGTATGCTGATGCTGCAGAGGAAGGAAGAATATCTGTCCCGAAGTAAGTCTGATTCTGTGGAGGAAGGAAGGATATCTGTCCCAGTGTAAGTCTGTGATGCTGTGGAGGAAGGAAGGATATCTGTCTCAATCTAAGTGTGATGCTGTGAAGGAATGAAGAATATCTGTCGCAATGTAAGTATGTGATGCTTTGGAGGAAGGAAGGATATCTGTCTCAATGTAAGTCTGATGCTGTGGAGGAATGAAGGATATCTGTCTCAATGTATGTCTTTGGTGCTGTGAAGGAAGGAAGGATATCTGTCTCAATGTAAGTCTGGTGCTGTGGAGGAAGGAAGGAATGATATCTCTCAATGTAAGTCTGATGCTGAGGAGGGAGGACTGATATTTGTCTCAATGTGATGCTGTGGAGGAAGGAAGGATATTTGTCCCTATGTAATTCTGATGCTGTGGAGGAAGGAAAGATATCTGTCTCAATGTAAGTCTGTGATGCTGTGGAGAAAGGTAGGATATTTGTCCCAATGTAAGTCTGTGATGCCGTGGAGGATGGAAGGATATCTGTCTCAATGTAATTCTGATGCTGTGGAGGAGGGAAAGATATCTGTCTCAATGTAAGTCTGTGATGCTGTGGAGGAGGGAAGGATATTTGTCTTAATGTAAGTCTGATGCTGTGTAGGAAGGAAAGATATCTGTCTCAATTTAAGTATGTTGAGGATGGAAGGATATCTGTCTCAATGTAAGTCTGATGCTGTGGAGGAAGGAATATATCTGTCTCAATGTAAATCTGTGATGCTGTGGAGGAAGGAAGGATATCTGTCTCAATGAAAATCTGATGCTGTAGAGGAAGGAAGGATATGTGTCGCAATGTAATTCTATGATACTGTGGAGCAAGGAAGGATATCTGTATCAATGTAAGACTGATGCTGTGGAGGATGGAAGGATATCTGTCTCAGTCTAAGTCTGTGATGCTATGGATGAAGGAAGAATATCTGTCCCAATGTAAGTCTGATGCTGTGGATGAAGGAAGAATATCTGTCCCAATGTAAGTCTGATGCAGTGGAGGAAGGAAGTATATCTATCTGAATGTATGTCTGATGCTGCGGAGGAAGGAAGGATATCTATCCCAATGTAAGTCTGATGCTGTGGAGGAAGGAAGGATTTCTGTCCCAATGTAAGTCTGATGCTGTGGAGGAAGGAAGGATATCTGTCTCAATGTAAGTCTGATGCTGTGGAGGAAGGAAGGATATCTGTTTCAATGTATGCTGTGCAGGAATGAAGAATATCTGTCTCAATGTAAGTATGATGCTGTGGAGGAATGAAGGATATCTCTTTCAATGTAAGTCTCTGATGCTGTGGAGGAAGGAAGGATATCTGTCTCAATCTAAGTCTGTGATGCTGTGGAAGAAGGAAGGATATCTGTCCCAAGGTAAGTCTGTTGCTGTGGCGGAAGGAAGGATATCTGTCCCATTGTAAATCTGATGCTGTGGAGGAAGAAAGGATAGCTGTCTAAATGTAAGTCTGTGATGCTGTGGAAGAATGAAGGATATCTGTCTCAATGTAAGTCTGTGATGCTGTGAAGGAAGGAAGGATATCTGTCTCAATGTAAGTATGATGCTGTGGAGGAATGAAGGATATCTGTCTCAATGTATGTCTGATGCTGTGGAGGAATGAAGGATATCTGTCTCAATGTAAGTCTGCGGTGCTGTGAAGGAAGGAAGGATATCTGTCTCAATGTAAGTCTGGTGCTGTGGAGGAAGGAAGGAAAGATATGTCTCAATGTAAGTCTGTGATGCTTTGGAGGAACGAAAGATATCTGTCGTAATGTAATTCTATGATACTGTGGAGCAAGGAAGGATATCTGTCTCAATGTAAATCTGATGCTGTGGATGAAGGAAGAATATCTGTCCCAATGTAAGTCTGATGCCGTGGAGGAAGGAAGGATATCTATCTCAATGTATGTCTGATGCTGTGGAGGAAGGAAGGATATCTGTCCCAGTGTAAGTCTGTGATGCTGTGGAGGAAGGAAGGATATCTGTCTCAATCTAAGTGTGATGCTGTGAAGGAATGAAGAATATCTGTCGCAATGTAAGTATGTGATGCTTTGGAGGAAGGAAGGATATCTGTCTCAATGTAAGTCTGATGCTGTGGAGGAATGAAGGATATCTGTCTCAATGTATGTCTTTGGTGCTGTGAAGGAAGGAAGGATATCTGTCTCAATGTAAGTCTGGTGCTGTGGAGGAAGGAAGGAATGATATCTCTCAATGTAAGTCTGATGCTGTGGAGGAAGGAAGGATATTTGTCCCTATGTAATTCTGATGCTGTGGAGGAAGGAAAGATATCTGTCTCAATGTAAGTCTGTGATGCTGTGGAGAAAGGTAGGATATTTGTCCCAATGTAAGTCTGTGATGCCGTGGAGGATGGAAGGATATCTGTCTCAATGTAAGTCTGATGCTGTGGAGGAGGGAAAGATATCTGACTCAATGTAAGTCTGTGATGCTGTGGAGGAGGGAAGGATATTTGTCTTAATGTAAGTCTGATGCTGTGTAGGAAGGAAAGATATCTGTCTCAATTTAAGTATGTTGAGGATGGAAGGATATCTGTCTCAATGTAAGTCTGATGCTGTGGAGGAAGGAAATATATCTGTCTCAATGTAAATCTGTGATGCTGTGGAGGAAGGAAGGATATCTGTCTCAATGTAAATCTGATGCTGTAGAGGAAGGAAGGATATGTGTCGCAATGTAATTCTATGATACTGTGGAGCAAGGAAGGATATCTGTATCAATGTAAGACTGATGCTGTGCAGGATGGAAGGATATCTGTCTCAGTCTAAGTCTGTGATGCTATGGATGAAGGAAGAATATCTGTCCCAATGTAAGTCTGATGCTGTGGATGAAGGAAGAATATCTGTCCCAATGTAAGTCTGATGCCGTGGAGGAAGGAAGGATATCTATCTCAATGTATGTCTGATGCTGCGGAGGAACGAAACATGTATATCACAATGTAAGTCTGATGCTGCGGAGGAACGAAACATGTATATCACAATGTAAGTCTGATGCTGTGGAGGATGGAAGGATATCTGTCCCAATGTTAGTGTGATGCTGTGGAGAAAGGAAGGATATCTGTCTCAATCTAAGTGTGATGCTGTGAAGGAAGGAAGGATATCTGTCCCAATGTAAGTGTGATGCTGCAGAGGAAGGAAGGATATCTGTCCCGAAGTAAGTCTGATTCTGTGGAGGAAGGAAGGATATCTGTCCCAGTGTAAGTCTGTGATGCTGTGGAGGAAGGAAGGATATCTGTCTCAATCTAAGTGTGATGCTGTGAAGGAAGAAATGATATCTGTCTCAATGTAAGTGTGATGCTGTGGAGCAAGGAAGGATATCTGTCTCAATGTATATCTGATGATGTGGAGGAAGGAAAGATATCTGTCTCAATCTAAGTCTGTGATGCTGTAAAGGAAAGAAAAATACCTGTCTCAATGTAAGTCTGATGCTGCACAGGAAGGAAGGATATCTGTCTCAATGTAAGTCTGTGATGCTGTGGAGGAAGGAAGGATATCTGTCAATGTATGTCTAATGCTGTGGAGGAAGGAAGGATATCTGTCTCAAAATAGGTCTGATGCTGTGGAGGAAGGATTGATATCTGTCCCAATGTAAGTCTGTGATGCTGTAGAGGAAGGAAGAATATCTGTCTCAATGTAAGTCTGATGCTGCAGAGGATGGAAGGATATCAGTCTCAAAATATGTGTGATGCCTTGGAGGAAGGAAGGATATATGTCTCAATGTAAGTCTGTAATACTGTGGAGGAAGGAAGGATATCTGTCTCAATGTAAGTCTGTGATGCTGTGGAGGAAGGAAGGATATCTGTCTCTATGTATATCTGAAGATGTGGATTAAGGAAGGATATCTGTCTCAATGTATGTCTGTGATGCTGCAGAGGAAGGAAGGATATCTGTCGCAGTGTAAGTCTGTTATGCTGTGGAGGAAGGAAGGATATTTGTCTCAATGTATGCTGATGCTGCAGAGGAAGGAAGGATATCTGTCCCGAAATAAGTCTGATTCTGTGGAGGAAGGAAGGATATTTGTCCCAGTGTATGTCTGTGATGCTGTGGAGGAAGGAAGGATATCTGTCTCAATCTAAGTGTGATGCTGTGAAGGAAGGATATCTGTCCCGAAGTAAGTCTGATTCTGTGGAGGAAGGAAGGATATCTGTCGCAGTGTAAGTATGTGATGCTTTGGAGGAAGGAAGGATATCTGTCTCAATGTAAGTCTGTGGTGCTGTGGCAGAAGGAAGGATATCTGTCCCAATGTAAGTCTGATGCTGTGGAGGAATGAAGGATATCTGTCTCAATGTAAGTCTTCGGTGCTGTGAAGGAAGGAAGGATATCTGTCTCAATGTAAGTCTGGTGCTGTGGAGGAAGGAAGGAATGATATCTCTCAATGTAAGTCTGATGCTGAGGAGGGAGGACTGATATTTGTCTCAATGTGATGCTGTGGAGGAAGGAAGGATATTTGTCCCTATGTAATTCTGATGCTGTGGAGGAAGGAAAGATATCTGTCTCAATGTAAGTCTGTGATGCTGTGGAGAAAGGTAGGATATTTGTCCCAATGTAAGTCTGTGATGCCGTGGAGGATGGAAGGATATCTGTCTCAATGTAAGTCTGATGCTGTGGAGGAGGGAAAGATATCTGTCTCAATGTAAGTCTGTGATGCTGTGGAGGAGGGAAGGATATTTGTCTTAATGTAAGTCTGATGCTGTGTAGGAAGGAAATATATCCGTCTCAATTTAAGTATGTTGAGGATGGAAGGATATCTGTCTCAATGTAAGTCTGATGCTGTGGAGGAAGGAAAGATATTTGTCTCAATGTAAATCTGTGATGCTGTGGAGGAAGGAAGGATATCTGTCTCAATGTAAATCTGATGCTGTAGAGGAAGGAAGGATATGTGTCGCAATGTAATTCTATGATACTGTGGAGCAAGGAAGGATATCTGTATCAATGTAAGTCTGATGCTGTGGAGGAAGGAAGGATATCTGTCTCAGTCTAAGTCTGTGATGCTATGGATGAAGGAAGAATATCTGTCCCAATGTAAGTCTGATGCTGTGGATGAAGGAAGAATATCTGTCCCAATGTAAGTCTGATGCAGTGGAGGAAGGAAGTATATCTATCTGAATGTATGTCTGATGCTGCGGAGGAAGGAAGGATATCTATCCCAATGTAAGTCTGATGCTTGGAGGAAGGAAGGATATCTGTCCCAATGTTAGTCTGATGCTGTGGAGGAAGGAAGGATATCTGTCTCAATGTATGTCTGATGCTATGGAGGAAGGACGGATATCTGTCTCAATGTTAGTGTGATGCTGTGGAGGATGGAACGATATTTGTCTCAATGTAAGTCTCCGATGCTGTGGGGGTAGGAAGGATATCTGCCTCAATGTATATATCTGATGCCGTGGAGGAAGGAAGGATATCTGTCTCAGTGTATGTCTGTGATGCTGCAGAGGAAGGAAGGATATCTGTCTCAATGTAAGTCTGTAATGCTGTGGAGGAAGGAAGGATATCTGTCTCAATGTATATCTGATGCTGTGGAGGAAGGAAGAGTGATGCTGCAGACGAAGGAAGGATATCTGTCTCAATGTAAGTCTGTAATGCTGTGGAGGAAGGAAGGATATCTGTCTCAATGAAAGTCTGATGCTGTGGAGGAAGGAAGGATATCTGTCTCAATGTATGCTGTGCAGGAATGAAGAATATCTGTCTTAATGTAAGTATGATGCTGTTGAGGAATGAATGATATCTCTTTCAATGTAAGTCTCTGATGCTGTGGAGGAAGGAAGGATATCTGTCTCAATGTAAGTCTGTGATGCTGTGGAAGAAGGAAATATATCTGTCCCAAGGTAAGTCTGATGCTGTGGCGGAAGGAAGGATATCTGTCCCAATGTAAATCTGATGCTGTGGAGGAAGAAAGGATATCTGTCTCAATGTAAGTCTGTGATGCTGTGAAGGAAGGAAGGATATCTGTCTCAATGTAAGTATGATGCTGTGGAGGAAGGAAGTATATCTGTCTCAATGTATGTCTGATGCTCTGGAGGAATGAAGGATATCTGTCTCAATGTAAGTCTGCTGTGCTGTGGAGGAAGGAAGGATATCTGTCTCAATGTATGCTGTGCAGGAATGAAGAATATCTGTCTCAATATAAGTATGATGCTGTTGAGGAATGAATGATATCTCTTTCAATGTAAGTCTCTGATGCTGTGGAGGAAGGAAGGATATCTGTCTCAATGTAAGTCTGTGATGCTGTGGAAGAAGGAAATATATCTGTCCCAAGGTAAGTCTGATGCTGTGGCGGAAGGAAGGATATCTGTCCCAATGTAAATCTGATGCTGTGGAGGAAGAAAGGATATCTGTCTCAATGTAAGTCTGTGATGCTGTGAAGGAAGGAAGGATATCTGTCTCAATGTAAGTATGATGCTGTGGAGGAAGGAAGTATATCTGTCTCAATGTATGTCTGATGCTCTGGAGGAATGAAGGATATCTGTCTCAATGTAAGTCTGGTGCTGTGGAGGAAGGAAGGAATGATATCTCTCAATGTAAGTCTGATGCTGAGGAGGGAGGAATGATATTTGTCTCAATGTGATGCTGTGGAGGTAGGAAGGATATTTGTCCCAATGTAAGTCTGATGCTGTGGAGGAAGGAAAGATATCTGTCTCAATGTAAGTCTGTGATGCTGTGGATAAAGGTAGGATATTTGTCCCAATGTAAGTGTGATGCCGTGGAGGGTGGAAGGATATCTGTCTCAATGTAATTCTATGATACTGTGGAGCAAGGAAGGATATCTGTGTCAATGTAAGTCTGATGCTTTGGAGAAGGAAGGGTATCTGTCTCAGTCTAAGTCTGTGATGCTATGGATGAAAGAAGAATATTTGTCCCAATGTAAGTCTGATGCTGTTATTGAAGGAAGAATATCTGTCCCAATGTAAGTCTGATGCTGTGGATGAAGGAAGAATATCTGTCCCAATGTAAGTCTGATGCTGTGGAGGAAGGTAGTGTATCTATCTCAATGTATGTCTGATGCTGTGGATGAAGGAAGAATATCTGTCCCAATGTAAGTCTGATGCTGTGGAGGAAGGAAGTGTATCTATCTCAATGTATGTCTGATGCTGCGGAGGAAGGAAGGATATCTATCCCAATGTAAGTCTGATGCTGTTGAGGAAGGACGGATATCTGTCCCAATGTAAGTCGGATGCTGTGAAGGAAGGAAGGATATCTGTCTCAATGTATGTCTGATGCTGTGGAGGAAGGACAGATATCTGTCTCAATGTAAGTGTGATGCTGTGGAGGATGGAAGTATATCTGTCTCATTGTAAGTCTCCGATGCTGTGGAGGAAGGAATGATATATGCCTCAATGTATATCTGATGCCGTGTAGGAAGGAAGAATATCTGTCTCAATGTATGTCTGTGATGCTGCAGAGGAAGGAAGGATATCAGTCTCAATGTAAGTCTGTAATGCTGTGGAGTAAGGAAGGAAGGATATCTGTCTCAATGTATGTCTGATGCTGTGGAGGACGGAAGGATATCTGTCTCAATGTAAGTCTGATGCTGTGGAGGAAGGAAGGATATCTTTCTCAATGTATGCTGTGGAGGAATGAAGAATATCTGTCTCAATGTTAGTAAGTGATGCTGTGGAGGAAGGAAGGATATCTTTCTCAATGTAAGTATGTGATGCTGTGGACGAAGGAAGGATATCTGTCTCAATGTAAGTCTGATGCTGTGGATGAAGGAAGGTTATCTGTCCCAAGGTAAGTCTGATGCTGTGGCGGAAGGAATGATATCTGTCCCAATGTAAATCTGATGCTGTGGAGAAAGGAAGGATAGCTGTCTCAATGTAAGTCTGTGATGTTGTTGAGGAATGAAGGATATCTGTTTCAAAGTAAGTCTGTGATGCTTTGAAGGAAGGAAGGATATCTGTCTCAATGTAAGTCTGATGCTGTGGAGGAAAGAAGGATATCTGTCTCAATGTAAGTCTGTGATGCTGTGAAGGAAGGAAGGATATCCGTCACAATGTAAGTCTGATGCTGTCGAGGAATGAAGGATATCTGTCTCAATGTAAGTCTGTGATGCTGTGAAGGAAGGAATGATATCTGTCTCAATGTAAGTCTGATGCTGTGGAGAAAGGAAGGAAGGATATCTCCCAATGTAAGTCTTTGATGCTGCGGAGGGAGGAATGATATCTGTCTCAATGTGATGCTGTGGAGGAAGGAAGGATATTTGTCCCAATGTAAGTCTGATGCTGTAGAGGAAGGAAAGATATCTGTCTCAATGTAAGTCTGATGCTGTGGAGGAAGGAAAGATATCTGTCTCAATGTAAGTCTGTGATGCTGTGGAGGATGGAAGGATATCTGTCTCACTGTAAGTCTGATGCTGTGGAGAAAGGAAAGATATGTCTCAATATAAGTCTGATGCTTTGGAGGAACGAAAGATATCTATCAATGTAATTCTATGATACTGTGGAGCAAGGAAGGATATCTGTCTCAATGTAAATCTGATGCTGTGGAAGAAGGAATGATATTTGTCTCAGTCTAAGTCTGTGATGCTATGGAGAAAGGAAGAATATCTGTCCCAATGTAAGTCTGATGCTGTGGATGAAGGAAGAATATCTGTCCCAATGTAAGTCTGATGCCGTGGAGGAAAGAAGGATATCTATCTGAATGTATGTCTGATGCTGCGGAGGAACGAAACATATATATCACAATGTAAGTCTGATGCTGTGGAGGATGGAAGGATATCTGTCTCATTGTAAGTCTGTGATGCTGTGAAGGATGGAAGGATATCTGTCCCAATGTAAGTATGTGATGCTGTGGAGGAAGGAAGGATATCTGTCCCAATGTCAGTGTGATGCTGTGGAGAAAGGATGGATATCTGTCTCAATCTAAGTGTGATGCTTTGAAGGAAGGAAGGATATCTGTCCCAATGTAAGTTTGATGGTGCAGAGGAAGGAAGGATATCTGTCCCGAAGTAAGTCTGATTCTGTGGAGGAAGGAAGGATATCTGTCCTAGTGTAAGTCTGTGATGCTGTGGAGGAAGGAAGGATATCTGTCTCAATCTAAGTGTGATGCTATGAAGGAAGAATGTATATCTGTCTCAATGTAAGTGTGATGCTGTGGAGCAAGGAAGGATATCTGTCTCAATGTATATCTGATGCTGTGGAGGAAGGAAAGATATCTGTCTCAATCTAAGTCTGTGATGCTGTAAAGGAAAGAAGAATACCTGTCTCAATGTAAGTCTGATGCTGCACAGGAAGGAAGGATATCTGTCTCAATGTAAGTTTGTGATGCTGTGGAGGAAGGAAGGATATCTGTCAATGTATGTCTGATGCTGTGGAGGAAGGAAGGATATCTGTCTCAAAATAGGTTTGAGGCTGTGGAGGAAGGATTGATATCTGTCCCAATGTAAGTCTGTGATGCTGTAGAGGAAGGAAGCATATCTGTCTCAATGTAAGTATGTGATGCTGTGGAGGAAGGAAGGATATCTGTCTCAATGTATGTCTGATGCTGTGGAGGAATGAAGGATATCTGTCTCAGTGTAAGTCTGCGGTGCTGTGAAGGAAGGAAGGATATCTGTCTCAATGTAAGTCTGTGATGCTGTGGAGGAAGGAATAATACCTGTCTCAATGCAAGTCTGATGCTGCAGAGGAAGGAAGGATATCTATATCGATGTAAGTCTGTGATGCTGTGGAGGAAGGAAGTATATCTGTCTAAATGGAAGTCTGATGCTGCAGAGGAAGGAAGGATATCTATCTTGATGTAAGTCTGTGATGCTGTGGTGGAAGGAATGATATATGTCTCAATCTAAGTCTGATGCTGTTGAGCAAGGAAGGATATCTGTCCCAATGTAAATCTGATGCTGTGGAGGAAGGTAGGATATCTGTCTCAATGCAAGTCTGATGCTGCGGAGGAAGGAAGGATATCTGTTCCAGTGTAAGTTTGTGATGCTGGGAAGGAAGGAAGCATATCTGTCCCAATGTAAGTCTGATTCTGTGGAGGACGGAAGGATATCTGTCCCAATGTAAGTATGTGATGCTGTGGAGGAAGGAAGGATATCTGTCAATCTAAGTGTGATGCTCTGAAGGAAGGAAGGATATCTGTCTCAATGTATATCTGATGCTGTGGAGGAAGGAAAGATATCTGTCTCAATCTAAATATGTGATGCTGTGGAGGAAAGAAGAATATCTGTCTCAATGTATGTCTGATGCTGTGGAGGAAGGAAGGATATCTGTCTCAAAATATGTCTGATGCTGTAGAGGACGGAAGGATATCTGTCTCGATGTAAATCTGTGATGCTGTTATAGGAAAGAAGAATATTTTTTAAATGTTAGTCTGATGCTGTGGAGGAAGGAAGGATATCTGTCTCAATGTAAGTATGTGATTCTGTGGATGACGGAAGGATGTCTGTCTCGATGTAAGTCTGATTCTGTGGAGGAAGAAAGGATATCTATTCCAATGTCCCAATGTCCCAATGTAAGTCTTTGATGCTGTTGAGGAAGGTAAGATATTTGTCCCAATGTAATTTTGTGATGCTGTGGAGGAAGGAAGGATATCTGTCTCAATGCAAGTCTGATGCTGTGGAGGATGGAAGCATATCTGTCTCGATGTAAGTCTGTGATGCTGTGGAGAAAGGAAGGATATCTGTCCCAATGTTAGTCTGATGCTGTGAAGGAAGGAAGGATATCTGTCTCAATCTCAGTCTGTGATGCTGTGGAGGAAGGTAGGATATCTGTCTCAAAGTTAGTCTGATGCTGTGGAGGAAGGAAGGATATCTGTCTGAATGTAAGTCTGCGATTTTGTGGAAGAGGAAGGATAACTGTCTCAATGTACGTCTGAGATGCTGTGGAGAAAGGTAGGATATCTGTTGCAATTTAAGTATGTGATGCTGTGGAGGAAGGAAGGATATCTGTCTCAATGTAAGTATGTGATGCTGTGGGGCAAGGAAGGATATATGTCCCAATGTAAATCTGATGCTGTGGAGGAAGGAAGGATATCTGTCTCAATGTAAGTTTGTGATGCTTTGGAGGATGGAAGTATATCCGTCTCAATGTAAGTCTGTGATGCTGTGGAGGAAGGAAGGATATCTGTCTCAATGTAAGTATGTGACGCTGTGGAGGACGGAAGGATATCTGTCTCAATGTAAGTATGTGATGCTGTGGAGCAAGGAAGAATATCTGTCCCAATGTAAATCTGATGCTGTGGAGGAAGGATATCTGTCTCAATGTAAGTCTGATGCTGTGGAGGAAGGAAGGATATCTATCTCAATGTATGCTGTGGAGGTATGACGAATATCTGTCTCAATGTAAGTATGTGATGCTGTGGAGGAAGGAAGGATATCTTTTTCAATGTAAGTATGTGATACTGTGGACGAAGAAAGGATATCTGTCTCGATGTAAGTCTGTGATGCTGTGGAAGAAGGAAGGATATCTGTCCGAAGGTAAGTCTGATGCTGTGGCGGAAGGAATGATATCTGTACCAATGTAAATCTGGTGCTGTGGATGAAGGAAGGATAGCTGTCTCAATGTAAGTTAGTGATGCTGTGGAGGAATGAAGGATATCTGTCTCAAAGTAAGTATGTGATGCTGTGAAGGAAGGAAAGATATCTGTCTCAATGTAAGTCTGATGCTGTGGAGGAATGAATGATATCTGTCTCAATGTAAGTATGTGATGCTGTGGAGGAAGGAAGGATATCTGTCTCAATGTAAGTCTGTGATGCTCTGAAGGAAGGAAGGATATCTGTCTCAATGTAAGTCTGTGATACTGTGAAGGAAAGAAGGATATCTGTCCCAATGTATATCTGATGCTGTGGAGCAAGGAAAGATATCTGTCTCAATGTAAGTCTGGTGCTGCAGAGGAAGGAAGGATATCTGTCTTAGATTTTTAAGTCTGTAATGCTGTGGAGGAAGGAAAGATATCTGTCTCAATGTAAGTTTGTTGCTGCAGAGAAAGGAAGGATATCTGTCTCGATTTAAGTCTTATGCTGCAGAGGAAGAAAGGATATCTTATCTCAATCTAAGTCTGTGATGCTGTGGAGAAAGGAAGGATATCTGTCTCAATGCATGTCTGATGCTGCAGAGGAAGGAAGGATATCTTATCTCAATCTAAGTCTGTGATGCTGTGGAGAAAGGAAGGATATCTGTCTCAATGCATGTGTGATGCTGTGGAGCATGTTAGAATATCTGTCCCAGTGTATGTCTGATGCTGCAGAGGAAGGAAGGATATCTATCTCAATCTAAGTCTGTGATGCTGTGGAGGAAGGAAGGATATCTGTCTCAATGTAAGTCTGATGCTGCAGAGGAATAAAGGATGGATATCTGTCTCAAGCCAAGTCTGTGATGCTGTGGAGGAAGGAAGGATATCGGTCTCAATCTATATCTGATGCTGTGGAGCAAGGAAGGATATCTGTCCCAGTGTAAGACTGATGCTGTGGAGGAAAGTTTGGATATCTGTCTTGATGTAAGTCTGATGCTGCAGAGGAAGGAAGTATACCTGTCTGGATGTTAGTCTGATGCTGTGGAGCAAGGAAGGATATCTGTCCCAATGTAAGTCTGATGCTGTGGAGGAAGGAAGTATATCTGTCCCAGTGTAAATATGTGATGCTGTGGACGAAGGATATCTGTCTCAATGTAAGTCTGTGATGGTGTGGAGGAAGGATATCTGTCTCAATGTAAGTTAGTGATGCTGTGGAGGAAGGATATCTGTTTCAATGTAAGTCTGTGGTGCTGTGAAGGAAGGAAGGTAATCTGTCTCAATTTAAGTCTGATGCTGCAGAGGAAGGAAGGATATCTGTCCCAATGTAAGTCTGATGCTGTGGAGGAAGGTAGGATATCTGTCTCAGTGTAATTATGTGATGCTGTGGAGGAAGGAAGGATATCTGTCCCAGTGTAAATCTGTGAGGCTGTGGAGGAAGAATATCTGTCTATATGTAAGTCTGATGCTGTGGAGGAAGGAAGGATATCTGTCCCAGTGTAAATCTGTGATGCTGTGGAGGAAGGATATCTGTCTAAATGTAAGTCTGTGATGCTTTGGAGGAAGGATATTTGTCCCAATGTAAGTCTGATGCTGTGGGGGAAGATAGGATATCTGTCTCAGTGTAATTTTGTGATGCTGTGGAGGAAGGAAGGATATCCCTGGCTCAATGTAAGTCTGTGATGCTATGGAGTGAGGAATGATATCTGTCTCAATGTAAGTCTGTGATGCTGTGGAGGAAGGTAGTATATTTGTCCCAATGTAAGTATGATGCTGTGGAGGAAGGAAGGATAGCTGTCTCACTCTTAAGTCTGTGATGCTGTGGAGGAAGGTAGAATATTTGTCCCAATGTAGGTCTGATGCTGTGGAGGAAGATATCATATTTGTCCCAATGTTAGCCTGTGATTTTAAGGAAAAAGGAAAGATATCTGTTTCAATCTAAGTCTGTCCCACGGGTCCTTGAAATCCTTGAAAGTACTTGAATTTGAAAAAAATAATTCAAGGCCTGGAAAATGCTTGAAAATCTGATAAGGTACTTGAAAGTCCTTAAATTCTGGATTTTTGCTGTTCATCCCAAAAATGGCTAATTGTTGTGCGTTCCTAGAATATTTGTTTCTGTTTTAGGCCTTACATTGCGCGAATATTACTTCCAATAAGGGTGGGAACCCTGTATCTGTCTCAATGTAAGTCTGTGATGCTGTGGAGGAATTAAGGATATCTGTCCCAATGTAAGTCTGATGCTGTGGAGGAAGGAAGGATATCTGTCTCAATGTAAGTCTGTGATGCTGTGGAGGAAAGTAGGATATCTGTCTCAATGTAAGTCTGTGATGCTGTGGAGGAAGGAAGGATATCTGTCTCAATGTAAGTCTG